>BOPP01000127.1:1568096-1587252 GCA_017312745.1 Gryllus bimaculatus | reverse complement strand
CACCCGCCCACCCGCTCGCTCGCTCGCTCGCTCGGCAGAGCACTCAGCGGTGCAAATCCACCTCCGTCTTTCAACGGACTTCGCATTCACTCGTCTGCACAGTGGTCGGTTAACGTTGAAGGCAGAAATATGCTCCAGAATGTCATTGTTGCTCGTTGGAACACGGAGCTGAAGAGGAGTGCAAGTCATTTCTTGACGTGCCAAAACTATATGGATAACAGGTACTTTTGCAATAGGAACAATTAGGCATTAAAGAACCTTAGGAAATTACAATATCATTATAAATATTTATTAGCAGTACAAAAAAATGTCTGGTTGATTGATTCATGTTTACGGGCGTGTCAACTACTAAGATACTTAGTCCCGTAAGTGTAGTGAACGTTTTTGTTGTGAGATGATTTTTCTGTGATTTCTAACGTGTTATTTTATCTTTAGACAATTAAATTAATGTGAACATTTCTTGCAAATTTGTAGACCGGAAATGTTGGTAGCTTTCTTTTGGAATAGAGATAAAAGCGAAAATTGAGATAATAGCAAAAACACATATTCTGCGTGTTTTCCTATACTCCCCTTACCTCGGAAGTGAAAATCAAATCAATTTTAGAAAACTTAATTTAACCAAAACTTTTAATGTTATTACTTTTTTACTATTTAAACACAGCCCTGGAATCAAAAATCAATGCGACACGCGCGACGGGAAGGGGGCGTGGCAGCGTCTGCAAGTGACAGCGTCTCGTCGGGTTGCTTGCTGTTTACGCTTGTATTAAAGGCAGAGTGCCACCCATTTCGTGCGGAAAAAATCACCACCATATTCTCCTCGATTAAATGAACAAATGTTTCCTATCTTATTTTGTGCAGATATGCGTCGTTATTGGTCAGCAATTTCTTGGTAGTTTCTCTATTAAAACGCCTAGAGGCTTGCGCTGAAAATCAGTCGAAGCGATGAGGATGTTTCGTAATATTGTGTGAGAGAAAATATAGTTTGAGGATACAATCGAAGAAAAAAGTAGATTTGCGCGGCTCGTCGATCGCACTCTTCATTAGGTCCATCCGAACTTTAGCCCGACAGCTGGCCGCGGGAATTGCAATGTACTCGCTGTTTGCAAATGACGTTAAGGACCTAATGACCTAATGACCTAATTTGCAAAGGACGTTCCTTTTACATGAAACACAATATACAACTTGCGGAACTATATCTGCATGTCTGCACACTTAATAGCTTTCATCACCACAATAACAATGACAATATTATCTGTTACCTAATATTTAATTAGTAAACAAGCAAATACGTTAGGCAAAAGTTAGTTAATTAATTAATTAATTAATACAATAATACTAAATCTATAAATTATCACATTACGAAGTAAATGGGAATGGGTGTAGTAAGCGCAGAGGCGATTTTACGCCTGGCAATAAACAGTTCAGACGAATTTAGTAGATTGGTATGTACTCGTCTTCTCAAAGAAGGTTCTTTCTTCCTTCCGGGTTTATTACACTCAGCCATACGAGGGTTTATATTACATAGTTTATTTAAGTAATAATGACCAAATAAATAAAAAATGCGTAAAATTAAGCACATTTTACTCTACAAAATTCTCATATAAAATGTCTTACAACTTCTAAAGGATTTAAAATTATTGTATGAACTGAAAAGAATTATATAAATGGTCGCTAAGGACCTTGCAGTTCATGCGACGAAAAAAATAAAACTTGTCAAATAAATAATAAAATTCATTCGCAAATGTGTATACGTCGCCTTAGTTAAAAACCGCAAGAGTGCTCTCTCCAGAGGCGGTTCTTCTGCCCGCCCGAAGGGGCGCGATCGGGCACTGTGGGGGGGGGCGGGGGTGGAGGCGTTTTTGCCGGTAAGGAGCCGAGGAGCGCGCGCGGCCGCCGAATGCGAAGCGGCAATCGGGTTTGTTCCCGGGATTAAGTCGATTAGTTAATTCAAGTTCGCAGTGAGCGCGCCGGCTCGGAAAGACGCAGCGAGCGGGCAGGCGGGAGAGAGAGAGAGAGAGAGAGGGGGCGGGAAGGGGTAGCAAGTGGATGAGAGGGCGAGTAGCGAGTTTGGCAGCGCGGGTGTTGAAATCTTGAGCCACGCCTCCGCAGAGTGTCGAAATCTGGAGAGGTACAGACATCCGAGAGGAGAGAGAGACAGACAGACAGAGAGAAAGGGTACCGAAACACAGGATAAGGACGAGTTACCACAATCCAATAGCGGGGTAGTAGAGTGGTGCCAAAACTCAGGAGAGAAGAGATACCGAAATTCACGAATTTAACGAGTAACCGAAACCCAGGTGCGGAGGATTTGAATGGTGCTGAAACCCTGAAGAACGGTAAGTTACTGAAACCCGGTATCGGAGGGCTGGAACCCTGGAGAAATGCAAGTAACCGAAACCTAGTAGCGGAGGATTTCAATGGTGCCGAAACCCTGGAGAAAGGTAAGTTAATAGAGGTAGAAAGGTAACGTGGTAGAAAAGGATTGGGAAAGTGTGGAGATGTGGAAAAGTGCCAAATTCTGAATTACGGGAGAGGAGAGGAATGTTGACGAAAGGAATGCCGGAGGCGACGTTAAGGCATTGGGCCAAGGTGGACAAATTTCCAAAAACTACGAAAAGCTAATTTCTACTTTCGAGCATCCTGCATACCTAAAATTCGAAATTTTATGTAATGCTACAGAGAAAATCGCCATTTTTTGTGCAGAACTAGTGGTGCTAAATCTGCCCGAACTTTCTTGCATCAGTAACGATTATGTGATAATGAAATTGGAAAGGAGGAAGGAAAAAGAAACCCGGTGAGCGACGGGACATGATGCAGATACTCCGAATAGGAGAGGAAAAGACGAAAAGATGCTCCCCAGCGCAGGGGTCGGTTAGGGCGCACTGATGTCTTCCGCTAGGGTGACGCAAACGTTTTCTAAAAACTCTTTCTGTTACTGCGGCCATTCGAGTCAGCGCTCAGCTTCTGCGCCATCTCCGAATTACTCCTCATTTCCTGCTAATGAGCTTTGGGGTTATTAAAATCCTAGTTGGAATCGGCCTGAATATTTCCGTTATTCGATTCTTGTGGCTTTCACGATCCAGGAAAGAGGCGCAGTAAACAGGATCACTATCTGCACTCGTTGCCTAATGAACGCAATCTACTCTGCAATGCCATAAATCGATGAAATCCATTATCTACTACTGCAATAAAACAATGAGTTGATTGAGATACTAAAAACGAAATAGTCAAATGTCATATTCTGCTATCAGTATACTTACTTTGATCTCGCAGATATTTTTCTTTCGATTTTGTATTTCGCACATTTATTTATCTTATTGCTATTTTGAGGTGTATTGCTATAAGGTAAGTTTGTACGTTTCAATTTCTACGCAATTTAACACACTTATTTTGTATTGAGAGACAAATACTTTTGAAGACTTCTTACAAAAATGATTTGTATTTAATGTGTGTTTATTTTCATTTGTAGAGATTTTTGACTTCTTAAGCAACATTTGCCCTTACACATTTTTATATAATTACAATTTACTTTTCGGGTTTTGTTGAGACTTTCAGATTCGAGATACGTTCTCAATATTTCATTTAAAATTGTGCAGTTTTTTATATTATTTTGTTGCGTGAAAATTTTTGTGTATCGTAAGGGAATTATTGACATGTTTATTTCATAAATATGACTTAATATGACTTATAATTCATAAATATCGCCGAAAAATTGAAATCGATTTATAATTATATTCATTCTCAGCTTGCTATGGCTGTACTAAAACTGTTCATTCTGAAGAAAAATATAAACGTCAACAGATATTTACTATCTGCTACAAATGGAGTATTAGAATTAAAAAAATTGGTCTTGTAGTATTCTGGTAAATGGAAGTATTACTGCAAGGATGAAATGAAATAGCGCGGAAGCCAGTTGAGAGAGGAAATTAGCAGCTTCACAGTACTGTGTGTCCTCAAATTTCACTAGGGTATTACAAAGCTCTTGTGTGAATATATCCTCGTTAATTTCAGCGGAGGGGCGCCCAGAATTAGGTGTTACTCAGGGCTTCTACAACTCACTTAAAGTAGGTCATACGAAATACCACATGCAATACACGTTGAATAATTGGACTGACAATATATATCATTTAATGACATTAAATGCCATTAAGTGTCGCATACTTTAGCCATAAGATGTAAGAATAAGAGAGAATTTGTAATAATAACGATTGGAGTCACTCGCCCACCTTATTCCAAGAAAAACTGAAACGTGGTTTGATTTGGTGTGTGTTGACCGTTCGAGGTAAATAACAAAAACCCTCCCCACCACTCAATAACATATATATACTTCATTAATATTAGCAAATTATGTTACATTAATTGTAAATAAATGGCACTGATAATATGATATAATGCAAACATCACGTATTCATAAATATAGGCTGGATAAACTTGCCCTGAAATTTAAATACATCTTTTGATTCTTGTGAAAACTTTCCTTTTTCGCAATACACCGTGGTTCATCTCTGAATAATTGGCTGAATTGTGATATATAACACAACGTATCATACCTATTTCCAAAAGCAACACTTTCTAATTAAAAATTAAATTAAATTAAATATGCAATGAAGTTTGGATTATAAGCTACGAGAAAATTATTTTAATAAGAAAATCCAACTATTTATCGCACAATTAAAACAAATTTAATCCTTCCTCTATTTGAAAGAGGAAGTGTTAATTGTTATCGTCTCCCTGGCAATAACGAATATTCTTCAAAAAAGAGTCCGCCGGCAGAAGGACACCTGGACGAAAAATAACATTTCCCTGCAGAACGCACCTATTCAGGATTATGAGCGACCACGCGTCGACGTGAGGCGGGATTCATGGACATGGCAATGTCACGACGTGCTAACGCGCAATTTTTCAGCTCGTTTCACTAAGCTGGAAATATGACGGAATAAAAATTATGATAGCAGTGCATGATTTATACGTGCGTGCGCACCGCGCTAGCTGATACGCAGCGCTGTCCTGCGGTGTGGCCAGACACCGCTGGCAGAGGGGAAGTTCAACGACCAATCTACTTCGGAACGACTGCCAACGTTTCTGCCTGGAACCGTATTATTCATTACGATGCCAGTATCTTATAAGTATAGACTTATATATGCATCTGATTGGATCAGTAACGTAATGAATATATAGTAATGTTACTTACATACATACATACATACATACATGCATATATATATATATATATATATATATATCATCAAAGTAAAGATATCACCCATCATCAAAGTAAGATACATAATATACGTTAAATGTTAATACGGTAAAATAAGTAAAATTCTGCACAGCTATCTCGTCCGCTCAGCAAACAAATCGAAAATAGTGATAAGAGTAAAGCAAAAATATATCAATGTGGAATACAATATCTTTACCTCAGTAACAGTTTGTCCAACCCATTCCTTAAACATGAAGTTGATCGGAACTGCAATCCAGAGACGCATAGATGAAATGCAATCTGTTGGAGCCCGTATATGGTCGAGCCGCTAGTGAAACTATCGCCAGCTGATGCCCTTGGTCACCCGGAGCCTAGTATTTCGGAACGAGTATATTCAGTCTTTTACCAGATTTTTTTGATCGGGCATGTACTGAGCTTCCCCATTAAATTTCTTTCGAACATACGTATAGTCCCCTCTGCGATTCGTTATACTAGTTTTTTTACTTAAGTAGAAATGACAAAAGTTTTGTCACAGTACCGTCTGTCTCAGAGAATTCAAGCCTTTTAAGACTTGCAGAGTACGATTCACAAATTATGTTTACGCAAAAATCTACATAAAAACATACAACGTCTATCTCATTACGACGTGGATGTTCCTTAGCTATAGTGTGGTCGGAACCGGAGTCTGAGCCAAGCGGCTGCCCCAGAGCTGTAGCCGCGCCAAGCGAGGTAATGAGTTACAGTGGACCAGACGTTCGTGACTAACGCATTGGAGAGTTGGTACGTTCAGCTTGGTGTACGTGTTTTCCTGAATCTCCAAACGACTAAGAAGGTGAAGAGGCAGGAGCCAGCTGGCTGCGCGGGCAGAGCCGTCGACGATGACGACCGCGGATATGCGTGGGGATATCGACTGTTGTCGACACGGGCATCAAGGGGGCGGAGCGCACGGCGGCTAGCTGACGGCTTGAACAGTGACCCGGGCTGCCGGCGGGGGATGTGCGGCTCGGCGGATGGAAATTGCTCGCGCTGGGGCGACGGGGTCGGGGCGGGGCGGGGCGGGGGCGGCAGGGCCGACATGACGGCAGCGGAATGTGTCTGACGGCGGGGGGCGGCGGCGGGGGCGGCGGCGGGGCGGGGGTCCGCAGCTGCGCGCTGTCCGCCACTAAGCCGGCGTATCGCCCGCGCCCCCACTCGTGTTCCCTCGCCGCCCCCGGCGCCAGCTTGCGCGCCGCTCGCGCCCGCCCCCGCCGTTCGCGCTTCCGCTCCGGCCGGGGACGACACGCGCGTGGGCAGCTGCGGCGGACGCGGCGGGCCACGTGACCCCACGTGGACGGGAGGGGCGGGGGCGGGGGCGGCTGCGGTGGAACGGCGGTGAGCGAGCCACGGAAATGAGCTGACCACGTGGTCCTCCGGACGGGTGTCGAGTGGAACGGAGCGGAGTTTGGGAGTTGGAGGAGGCAGAGGAGGGTAAACAGCCGTTTGCGAGGCGGGCAGCGGCAGATGAGGGGTGGGGAAGATTGGGCGGGCGGGAGACGGACCACGTTGAGCTGAAGTGCTGGGATGAAAAAAGGGGCGGCGCAGGAAAGAGAAGGGTTGTGGGGAGGGGGCAGATGCGGAAGAAGAAAAGCGCTGCGGGGGTGTTGCAAGGTAGCTTTGTAGGTGGTGAAAGCATGAGGTTGGGAGTGCTAAACGGGGAGCGAGAGCCGGCTAGTGAATGCCAGCGAGAGAGCGAGGGCGAGAGAGCGAGGGCGAGAGAGCGACGACTGCAAGCCAGTGAACGTCGAGCGATGACGGGCGAGCGAGTGACGGCGAGCGAGTGGACGACGAGCGAGTGACTGAGCGAGTGTGTGACGACCACAATGACGATAAAGGAGCATGAGGAGATTGCTACTCGAATGGAGAGCGTGCTGATTGGCGGTGCGAAGGGGCTAATGGAGCGACGTGGGCGACACGAGGTGGTGCGGAACGGAGCGGGGAGCCGGGGCAGAGTCCAGCTGCGGGGTGTGCAAAGCGGGGCGTGATCAGGAGGGTCGGTGGGGGGGGGTCTCGTGGATTTCGGCTGCGAAGGGGCCTTCGCACTCGTTTTCCCATTTACGATTAAGCCTGGATTACGCGGCCCGCTGTTTCAGGGGTGGTCGCGCAACGGGACAGCGCCGGCCGGACAGCGAGCGGGGCGGGCGGGCGGGAAGGAGCGGGGCGGGCCGGCGGCGGACATGGGCCCAAAGAGGACAGATACGAAAAGAAGCGATGAGACGCGGCAGCGCCCGAAAGGGAGGAGGTGTTTGCGGCGAGGTGCACGTACGTCATGATAAGGCTGTGGGAAATGGTTGTCGACGTTGCGGGAGAGGCAGTGGTACGTTTCTCGCAATCGTGGAAAAGAGAAATGCAAAATTAAGATCTATTTTTTGCAAGTGTGTTACTCATAAGTGTACCATCTACAAAACGAGGGGATTGTCTTTACTCTGCTCTTACTAACGGACCAGCCCGTAGTTGCACTTTGCGATTTAAAAATACTAATCGTTTTTGTGGTTATGATATTTGTTCTATTTTGTTATCTAATTACTATTGCTACTAATAATATTATTTTTTTCAATGTTTTAATGGATTTGGAAGAGTATACTTGTAAGAGACTGATTTTATGATATACGAATCACTTGCTTGGAGACGTCAATGACGTATCATGTTGACAGTCACCCGGCAACATATTTTTTGCAATTGATTTTATTCATTTTTAGCATATTTTAGCATATAGTTGTTGGAATATTTACGAGTACTTATCACAACCTTTTAATAACTTCTCCCACCTCACATGCCTCGTCTGTCTACCCGTCCTGCCACGGGGGTCCTGCGTACACCGCCATTAGGCTTATCGGCCCTAATCTCTTCCCCCCCCTCTCTCTCTCTCTCTCTCTCGCTCATTTGGCTGAGTACATTCCTTCTGCTCGGTCAGTAAAAGACCGTCCCCCTGCTTCCTTCCCCTCCGATCGCTGTCCCTCTCCTTTCACTCCTTCTGCTCTTCTACTTTCTCCTTTCCTCCAAGTGTCCAACTTCCAAGGCCTCAAGGCAGCACTATAGCTCTGAAGCTCTCCAGAAGTATAGCTGTGAAGAAAGCCACAGCAAGATAGCCGACACGTCAGTACAATTGACCGAAACGCGGCTCATCCCGGATAGTGTGACGTCATGGATACTCACAGCGAACACAGACACAGAGATTTCATATAACAAATATTTATTTACAAAGAAAACACAACAAATATTTACAATGAATTTCCTTCTTACACCCTAGTTTTGATAGACCTACTATCCCCTGATCGCGGGAGCGATCCAAACCCGATTGATGATCGTTTTCGATTGTGGTATTCGCCACTCCTACTTCTGAAGCGCGCACAAAGCCAAGCTTCCATGACCGGATGTCACACTGGGACACAAAGTCCGCACTGGCGTACCAAATGGTTTGCCTCGATCGCAGGAGCGATCTTACCCGATTAAGAATCGGCGTGAATAGTGGCACTTAACCACTCCTCACCTCGGAGCACAAACACAGCATCGCTCCCACGTGACCGCAGTCATCCAAGGACACAAAGTCCGCCACAGGGTCGTCAACACGTCACTTGCCTCGCGAGCCGTGCCCGGTTGTGGCGCCAAGTTTTGTGCAACTGCACGAGGTTCTCCCACTGTCCTCCCAGTTTCCTCTTACTAATCCCTTACCAAGCGTCCCCAAATAGATGCCACGAGGCACGCAGGCAAATACGTTACAATAGCCAAGAATGCAAGGCCTCAAGGGGCGCAACTAAAACCTTCAATGTGGTTGCGGACAATATTTGCATTACTTGGGCGATCCACTCCTAACTTTTACGTATTTTTGATATGGACACCTTTTCCAGGGGCTCTGGACAGGAGGGGGAGTGGCAGTGGGCACATATGCGTGAAATGTAACTGTATAAGATCTGGAAAATGAGACAAGGTCATAATTCGTCAGACGTTGGCAATGAAGCACACTGGGTGTATGCGATGTACAATGTAGAAGGTAGATTCATGATAAATACAAAGAGTCAACTGGTAATGTCGTTAGTCCCTTATGTGCAGTGCTTGTTTTATCACAGGAGGTGGCTGTGAACCTTCCCGTTGGATGGCAAGATCCGCCGACGACCTACCGTTGGCTAGCTGAGTTTTCCCCAACCAGGTATCTCCCACCAGCGGGGCACCGCCCAGCCGGGACAAGCTCTAAGCCGGTCTCCCCACATGTGTGGTAGAATAGTGCATGATAGCGTGGTGTTGATCGGAGAAACCACAGAAAACCACCGATCGGCGTAGTCGGCCTCTAGAATTCTCCTCTAGCCAGCGATTGAATTCGACCTAGCGGTCAGGGTCGAAAATCCTGCCGCCGCCGGGACTCGAACCTAGAACCTCCCGGTGAGAGGCTCTACAGTGACATCAGTTGATGCCTTGAGCAACTTCAGTCATTGGAGAAGAGAGGGTATTTCAATATATCATGGAAATGATCAGAGGGAATGCAAAGTATATAGAGCACGAAAGAGGAATCGATAAAGTTCTTGTTTTTTGTCTAAATGTAGAAATCACAGAGAGCGATGGATGTTTTTTCATTGTTGATGCACTCAAATTCGGAGTAATCCTCTTATTCGTACTGCATGCTATTAGGAACTGAAAAATAAAAGATGTACTCCATTAATACGATAAAGTCCACCGCTGTGAGATTACCGAATCGTATATTAATTTTTTGCAATATGAGAATGTGATTTAAAGGGGACCGATAATTATCTTGCGTTCCGAAAGACAACATTTTTCTCTTCCCTTTATTTCAGAAAATCAATATGACATATTTTCAGGATTGGCAGGACAAATATTGGACCGCATTCGCTAGTATTTTGCGCTGCGTATAATCCTTTAGGTTTTTTTTAAGGTTTGTACCTATTACTGAGAGCATAGTTATTTGTTATTCCCCATTGATCTCTATCGGTATCACTTTTAATACTCTGTCTGCCTGTCTATCATTGAAATTGAACATTGACTATAATATGAAATTCATTAAGTTAACAACTTAATAACGGAATTAATAAAATAATTCATCTTCATTTTCCTGTATTGAATTTGTGGAATCATGATGCCTAATCAAACATATGTTATACAACTACAACAATAGCATTAAATTTGTAATATGTTAAAACGAATAACCACTTGTTTTATTTCATTAAATGTCAAACATTCAGCTTAAATCTCTCCTCATTTTTAATATGCAAAGGGTTACGTTTAGTAAAACCCGAGGGAATTACCTTCTTGACTGTTTTACAGGCACAATTTTCATCGTGTTGCTACATTTTACACACATTGGTTGTTGGTAAACATATTTTGTTATATAAAAATGTTTCACGAATTCCATTAACTAAAATGTAAGAAATTATACATTAATTCAAATAATCTGTAAATAATAACTTTCGCTCAAGCACTTCCTACATTTCTGTAGCGATTAAGTTATGTACTTTGCTTCCTTTTTATCTGCGATTTTTGTTATTTTGAGACTTATCGAATAGAATGAGAAATGCCACTAGAAAATTGTGAGATAACGAATTACAAAACATTAACTATGCGGGATATATGGTGATTTGCTAGAGCGTTTGACGCCACAATCTCAAAATGGATACATTAAATAATTACTCGAAGTTCGAATTCAACATCCGTTCGTTGCTTACACAACCGTGTGAACTACTTAGGTAATGTTTGGTGATCACGAAAGACGATGACAAACGATGATGATGAACGACGATGATGAACGACGATGACGAACGACGATGACGAACGACGATGACGAACGACGATGACGAACGACGATGACGAACGACAATGACGAACGACAATGACGAACGACAATGACGATGTGTCAATGTCGCTCCCCGAGGCAAGGCCAGGAAAAAAGTTAACGTCTTTATGGCAAACCCATTCCTGGTCAGTTGTAATTTGTCTTCTATTGGATGGACAATGGCATGGAGATTCATGAGTTGTTCATAATAATTAACAGAGATGGATTACGCACTCACACAAAAATAAAAGTATTTTCAAACCCTAAGACTCACGCTTGTTTCTCTATGTATGCCAACGAGCTGAATTCGAATTTGAAGGCATAATTGCGCCTCCACCCTCCAAGTTTTTTCGCGAGAAAGCACCGTAAAATTAACAATCTACAATTTCACGGTGATGTTGCGCGGTTTTAAAAGAACCGGAGAGGGGTGGCGCGATTTTAGCTTCAGATTTGAATTCAGCACGTTGACATACATAGAGAGATGTGTCACGTCTTTCGGTCTATTATTATTATTATTATTATTATTATTATTATTATTATTATTATTATTATTATTATTATTATTATGGCCGCGTTGAGGCGATATATAAGCCTACCGCGCGTCAATCGCATACAGGATTGAATTGAATTGATGCCTTATTTTACGTGGCGAGACTCGGGACATTAGGCCTGCTCTTCCGTCTGACCATGCAAATTTCGCTACGCTCCTTTCACCAACTAGCAGAGAAAGAAGGTATCTCTCAGGCGACGAAACAGGCGATTTTAATTTAGCTCAGAGGCGTCATTTAGGCTTGAGGATCTTTTACATGTAAGTAAATCTACTAACATGGGACAACCGGTTTCACTTCCCCTCCGAAGGAAGGCGAACGAAGGATATTTTTCGCCCTTAAAAATCCACGGCTTCGATCGGGTTTGAACCCGCTTGGGTATAACAGTCCAATACGCTAACCGTTACACCATCCCCGCCGCACTTGAACCTAACAAGGGATTCGAACCAGTAACCTTCAGCTCGACGTTCTCGGACTAGGGCAAGCCTTAGACCAGCTTTATTGAAGTGTTCCAACGAGTCGTCGTTATTTTTTGCGACGACGTGAATTACCCGAATTCCCGAAATGCTTCGAAGAGAACACCGTCGTTGTACACATTTCCAGCATTAAAACTTTATTTGACACTTAAACCTTCGCGCTGCAAAGGCACTCGCCATCGCGTGACCCGCCAATTGACAGACGCTGCCGCGCGTGTTTCCTTTGTTCCGTATCCGCCGCGCTAAACGCGAGAGTCGTTGGGCTAACTCCGAGCACCGCTGCTAAACTGCTTCCCGGGCTGTTGAAGCGGGGCGGCCGTGTCGCCAGGGTAACCTCAAACGCCGCAGTCGTAGAGCGGGCTAAGCCTCCGCTATCTGACGCCCCCATCGCCTTCGTCTCGCCAGTTTTCTTCTCCGTGTCGCAGACGGAGGCTATTGCCTCCATTTCGCTCTGTGGACCGCCCTGCCTCGCTGGTCCCTCGGCTTTCAGCTGTTCCGCCGCACAGATGTTTCGCGTTGTGCTGTGGTCCTGAGGTTGCGTGGGTTCTTCAAATATATTCTTAAATTGTTCTTTTTGTGCGGTCACGTTGGGTTTACCTGCTGCTCAGATAGAGTCGCCCACTCTCTAGAGCAGTGAGTGGAAGGTTAAAAATCGGTAAAGAAAGTAATATATATATATATATATATATATATATTATATATATATATAATATAGTGTGTGTATATCATATTATATCTTATATTATAAATATATATATAGATTATATGATATCGCAGTGTAAAAAAAACTTCACTACCAGGATGAATTCAACACATGGAGAGTTTCATTGACAAGTTGACTCTCCCCATGAAATGGACTTTACTAAACTTAACTGCAACGAAAGTCCTAAACAGTGACGTTACAATGGCGGTTGATTTTTTAAAGTTTGGTATATCTACTTTCTCTTAGTCCATTTGAGCCTGAAAGCTTGTATAATGTTTAGTCTCGGCATTGGAGGCTTATAACCACTTAATGTTTGTTAGTTTACTGTGCTACACAGCGTAAACAAGTAAAGATTTACACTGTACAATTACTAATTAGGCTGTGGGTAAGTCGAGGTTGCAATTCAATTCACAGTCTTGGAATGAAATTCACAGTCTATCTAGGAAAACTACTTCAGTAGAGCAAATCACGTGAACATATTAATACAAGGATACAGAAGACGGACGTGGAGATTTCATTCACAAAACAAACTAACGAGACTGGACAGTGTGCCTGCGACACTTTAAATCCTTTTCTCCAAAGCGTGAGAAAGTTTAAAATAAATTAGTTTTTCTAGTTAATTATGTTATTTTAGTTAAATGATTACTGTGTTAAATTAGTAGTATTTTCTATCAAGTAAGTTGTTTAATTGTTATTATTAGTAACGTTGTAGTGGGTTTTTGTTATTATGAGAAACAGTTGAAGTAGTATTGTTATTGTTATAGCTATTATTATTTGTTTTACTATTTATGTAGTGCAGCGCAGAGCAATGAAGTGGAGTAAGGCTTGTGATATAACGTACTATTTGTTGTAATTATGTTTTTTTAATTCACTACTCTATTATAATTATTGTAAATACAATGTAAGCTTAATGACAATGTAAAGGTAACATATTTTGCCACAAAGTACGATACGTAATTGCAAAATTAATAAAAAATCAAATTATTATATTGTGACGTACCTGGGAAGGGGGTACTCTCACGACAAAATAATATTATACAAAGGACAGGTACATTTTCGTAATGGGCTTCAAGGGGTTTGGCCCTGCATTGGAAGATGATCATAAGAAATTCTTTTGTGCATTTAAATATTTTAAATAATAGAAAACTCTTTACAAATATTATTTACAAAAACGCAATGCGCAAGGCCTTTGATAATAAGTGCACAATCAACGCTCCTTGATGCTTTTCCGAACCCTGGCTGGTTGGAGACGAGCGGGGCCGCGTAAGCAACGGCGACGGCTCCTTCGGCAACCTTCGTCCGCCGAAGTGCGTCGGAAATCGCTCTCCCTCGGCGATACTCCGCTGGCCCCAACGCAACGGCCGATGGATTCGCCGGAGTCTACCCCCAGCCGGTACAGCAATGTCTCCAAAGCACCAACACGAACGACGCGCGATGACGCCGCTCGGCAGTTCCGTCTCAGCAATCCCTCTCAATCTCGCGCGAATGTCTGCACAGTACGGCCCCGCTGCTGCTTAACACCGGGCAGAAATATAACACGTGTCCGTCGGCACACGAATTCCTGTATTAATGTTTTTGATCTCGGTCCTGGTGCGCCCTTCGCTTTCACTAATCATCTGATTATTAACTTTCATCAAATCTAGTCTTTCACTTACATCCACATTCAATCCAAACTGTTTCTTAAACACACCCATAAATTGTTTAGAGCAGGCACTGCCCCGTCGTGTTTCACTCATGGCCTCCTCGCGCACTGTCCAACCGTCGCTCGCCTCGCCGTCTACCCCCGATTTGACCGTTGTGACAGCGGCGCGCGGCGGCGGGGCGTTACTGCTCTGATCAATTCAGTACTTTATTTTAATTATAATTATTGGTCAACTTTGATTATTACAATACAGAAACGTTCTTCGTTTCAATATATATATATATATATTATATATATATATATATATATTATATATTAATTGGTTTTTTGGTGAGATAGATACCTTTTTATTATGATAAATAAATAAAGATATTGTCAGGTATCAATATTAAGAAATCAATTCAAATAAAGATATTGATACTGACAATATCTTCATTTATTTTATCATATATATGACTGTTGGAAACACAGTCATTGAACAGAGGAACATTTTAATGTACAGTAAAATAAAGCAGATTAGTGGAACAATTAGTTTAATTGAAAACATACATCAAATTCGTATTAGTCTGGAGACATTTTTATCAATGTTCTAGTTCTTGTGCTGCAGTGTAAAGTATACGTTGTTACATGTAACGTGTCTATTTAAATATGAAACATGTGTTATTTAAAATGTCGTTTCTCTATGTAAACTTGTATTAGTTAAATATGGCAATTCTATGGAAAGTGTGTTATTTAAATATGGTGCTTCTATGGAACGTTATTATTTAAATATGGCGTTTTCTAGTAACATGTGTTTTTTAAATACGGCGTTATCTATGTAGCGAGTGTTATTTAAATATGACATTTCTCTATGTAACGTAATGTTATTTAAAATATGGCGTTTCTATATAACATGTTGTTATTTAAATATGGGCGTTTCTATGGAACGTGTGTTATTTAATTATGGCGCTTCCATGTAATGTGTGTTATTTAAATATGGCGTTCAAACATTTGCCACAGATCCGCCTCGTACATGTCTCACGCGAGCGCACGCTCTCCGCCGCACACGCACAGGCAAGGGCACAAATAGCGAGCGAGCAAAAAGCGCTGCTGGGTCGCTGTCTCATCCACTGAGCACGACCTGGGAGAGGGGGAGGGGTGAGTGAACTCTGATGATGACGATCGGAAATTAAGTTTGTGCGTAATAGTAGTAACACATACACTATCTGGTCAAAATAATCCGGGCACGTGGCAATCCGGGGAATAGGTTGTTGGCCTTAGATGACAACTTCCACTCTCGAGGCATACTTTCAATCAAAGATCTGGAAGGTTTTGGGGAATGGCAGCCTTTCTTCAAGGAGTGCTGCACTGAGGAGAGGTATGGATGTAGGTCGGTGAGGCTGGCACGAAGTAAGCGTTCCAAAACATACGAGAGGTGTTCGATAGGATGCAAGTCGGACTCTGTGAAGGTCAGTCCATTACAAGCATGTTAATTGTCGTTGTGACACAAACGCCACCGGCAGTTTTTTAAAAAAATTTGAAAATACCCGAAGGCTTCAGGTTAAGTACACCAAGTTTTAAGAAAATTTTTACAATCTCAGACAGGTGAAAAACGGACAGGCAAATGGACAAGACGAACATCCAGCCAGACGAATAAACGATTGCTCAGAGGCTTTCAAAAAGCTTTTTTTTTAATGTTCGTTTTTTTGTACATGTATTTCCATTGAAATCTCGAAATACATTCTCATCGAATCGTAGGATTACATAACTTTCTCACTACCGGCACTTTTTCCTACACCTCTATAATACTCCGTATATACGTGCGTATACCAAAATGTAAAAATGGCTACAACAGCATAACAACACAGCATTTACATAATCGAAATAATAAACATCTATTTTGTTTGCAGTGGAGAGGAAATGCCAATGCACTGTCGATCACCACCTCCTTGTAGATTTATTTATGTAGAGTAATTCGACAGTAAATGGCTAAGCTGTGGCGGGCTTTATTCAAAAACAAATTTTCTAATCTGTGAAAACTCACAATCAGAAGTAGACGGAATGCAGCAGTTTACTACGAAGAAAGAAAAAGTAGGCAGTATCACTATTTATTTCTGAATTTACGAATTGAGTTTTTCCATTTTTTTGCCCCAATTTCGCGGTTTTGGGCTTCATTTGTTAACAAAGCGTTTAATTTGGAACTAATAGTCGGATTTAAGTCTAGTTTGCAGCATTGAATTCTCGTCGCAAGTTTTACTTGTAAAACGTGACTTCAGATCGATTCTACGAAATGAGTTTTTTCCATTTTTGCCCCAATTTTCGCGCTTTGGGGTTTCATTTGTTTTACAAGGGTTTAACTTCGAACTAAGGTCGGATTGAAGTCTAGTTTGCACCATTAATTTCTCGTCGCGAGTTGTACTTGTATACGTGATTTCAGATCATTTCTACGAAATTGAGTTTTTTCAGTTTTTGCCCCAATTTCGCGTTTTGGGCTTTCTTTTGTTTACAAGCGTTTAATTTCGCAACTATAGTCGATTTAAGTCTCGTTTGCACCATTGAATTCCTTCGTCGCGAGTTGTACTTGTATACGTGATTTCAGATCATTTCTACGAAATTGAGTTTATTTCAAATTTTGCCCCAATTTCGCGTTTTAGACTTTATTTGTTTACAGGCGTTTAATTTCGAACCTAAGAGTCGGATTGAAGTCTAGTTTGCACTATTAAATTTTCGTCGCGAGTTGTACTTGTAAACGTGATTTCAGATCGATTTTACGAAATTGAGTTTTTTTTCCAATTTTTCCCACAATTTCGCGTTTTGGGCTTCATTTGTTTACAAGGGTTTAATTTCGAACCTAATAGTCGGATTGAAGTCTTAGTTTGCACTATTGAATTTCTCGTCGCGAGTTTGTACTTGTAATCGTGATTTAAGATCGATTCTACGAAATTGAGTTTTTTTCCATTTTTTGCCCCAATTTCCGCGTTTTGGGCTTCATTTGTTTACAAGCGTTTAAATTTGGAAACTGATAGTCGGATTTTGAGTCTAGTTTGCACCATTTCATTCCTCGTCGCGAGTTGTACTTGTATACGTGATTTCAGATCATTTCTACGATATTGAGTTTTTATCCAATTTTTGCCAATTTCGCGCTTTGGGTTTCATTTTGTTTACACAGGGTTTATTTTGAACATAAGAGTCGGATTGAAGTCTAGTTTGCACGATTGAATTTCTCGTCGCGAGTTATACTTGTAAACGTGACTTTAGATCGAATCTACGCATTTGAGTTTTTTCCAATTTTTTGCCCCATTTCGTGTTTTGGATTTATTTGTTTACAAGCGTTTAAATTTCGAAACATATAGTCGGATTTAAGTCTAGTTTGCACCAATTGAATTCCTCGTCGCGAGTTGTACTTGTAAACGTGATTCAGATCGATTCTACAAAATTGATTTTTTCCAGTTTTTGCCCCAATTCGCGTTTTGGGCTTCATTTGTTTACAAGGTTTAATTTCGAAACTAATAGTCGGTTTAAGTCTAGTTTGCACTATTAAATTTCCCGTCGCGATTGTACTTGTAAACTGATTTCAGATCATTTCTACGAAATTGAGTTTTTTTTCAGTTTTTGCCCAATTTCGCGTTTTGGGTATTCATTTGTTTACAAGGGTTTAATTTTGAACCTAATAGTCAGATTGAAGTGTAGTTTGCACCATTGAATTTCTCGTCGCGAGTTATACTTGTAAACGTTGACTTCAGATCGAATCTACGCATTGAGTTTTTTCCATTTTTGCCCCAATTTCGCATTTTCAGGCTTCATTTGTTTACAAGCAATTAATTTGGAAACTAATAGTCGGATTTAAGTCTAGTTTGCTTCATTGAATTCCTCGTCGCGAGTTGTACTTGTATCAGTGATTTCAGATCATTTCTACGAAATTGAGTTTTTTCCAATTTTTGCCAATTTCGCGTTTTGGGATTCATTTGTTTAAAAAGCGTTTAATTTCGAAACTTTAGTCGGATTAAAGTCTAGTTTGCACCATTGAATTTTCTCGTCGCGAGTTGTACTTGTACGTGATTTCAGATCAATTCTCAAAAAATTGGCTTTTTCCATTTTTTGCCCCAATTTCGCGTTTTTGGCTTATTTTGTTACGCAACTTAATTTGGAAACTAATAGTCTGATTTAAATCTAAGTTTGCACCATTGAATTCCTCGTCGCGAGTTGTCCTTGTATTCGTGATTTCAGATCATTTCTACGAAATTGAGTTTTTTCCCAATTTTTGCCCCATTTTCGCGTTTTGGGCTTTATTTGTTTTACGAGCGTTTATTTTGGAAACTAATAGTCGCATTGAAGTCTAGTTTGCACCATTGAATTTCTCGTCACGAGTTGTACTTGTAAACGTGACTTCAGATCGATTCTATGAAATTGAGTTTTTTTCCATTTTTTGCCCCAATTTTTGCGCTTTGGGTTTCATTTGTTTACAAGGGTTTAACTTCGAACCTAAGATCGGATTAAAAGTTTAGTTTGCACCATTGAATTTCTCGTCGGAGTTGAACTTGTATACGTGATTTCAGATCGATTCTACGAAACTAAGTTTTTTTCCATTTTTTGCCCCAATTTGCGTTTTGGGCTTCATTTGTTTACAAGCGTTTAATTTGGAAACTAATAGTCGGATTATGTCTATTTGCACATTGAATTCCTTCGTCGCGAGTTGTACTTGTATACGTGATTCAGATCATTTCTACGAAATTGAGTTTTTCCAATTTTTGCGCCCCAATTTCGCGTTTTGGGCTTTATTTGTTTACGAGCGT
>BOPP01000127.1:1544131-1568071 GCA_017312745.1 Gryllus bimaculatus | reverse complement strand
TATATATATATATATATATATATATATGTGTGTGTATACATATATATATCTATATATATAAATATATATATAGATATATATATCGCAGCTGTAAACAAACTTCACTACAGGATGAATGTCAACACATGGAGAGTTTCATTGACAGTTGACTCCCCTGAAATGGACCTTTACTAAACTTAAACTGCAACGAAAAGTCCTTAAACCAGTGACGTTACAATGGCGGGGGATTTTTGTAAAGTTGGTATAATCTACTTTCTCTTAGTCCATTTGAGCCTGAAAGCTTGTATAATGTTTAGTCTCGGCCATTGGAGCGCTTATAACCACTTAATGTTTGTTAGTTTACTGTGCTACACAGCGTAAAACAAGTAAAGATTTAACCTGTACAATTACTAATTAGGCTGTGAGGTAAGTCAGAGGTTGCAATTCAATTCACAGTCTTGGAATGAAATTCACAGTCTATCTAGGAAAACCTACTTCAGTAGAGCAAATCACGTGAACATAATTAATACAAGGATACAGAAGACGGACGTGGAGATTTCATTCACAAACCAAACTAACAGAGACTGGATCAGTGTGCCTGCGACACTTTAAATCCTTTCTCCAAAGCGTGAGAAAGTTTAAAAATAAATTAGTTTTCTAGTTAATTATGTATATTTTAGTTCAATGAATTACTGTGTTAAATTAGTAGTATTTTCTATCAAGTAAGTTGTTTAATTGTTATTATTAGTAACAGTTGTAGTGGTTTTGTTATTATGAGAAACAGTTGAAGTAGTATTGTTATTGTTATAGCTATTATTATTTGTTTACTATTTATGTAGTGCAGCGCAGAGCAATGAAGTGGAGTAAGGCTTGTGATATAACGTACTATTTGTTAGTAATTATGTTTTTTTTAATTCACTACTCTATTATAATTTATTGTAAATCAATGTAAGCTTAATGCATGTAAAGGTAACATATTTTGCCACAAAGTACGATACGTAATTGCAAAATTAATAAAAAATCAAATATATATTGTGACGTACCTGGGAAGCGGTACTCTCACGACAAAATAAATTATACAAAGGACAGGTTACATTTTCGTAATGGGCTTCAAGGGGTTTGGCCCTGCATTGGAAGATGATCATAAGAAATTCTTTTGTGCATTTAAATATTTTAAATAATAGAAAACTCTTTACAAATATTATTTACAAAAACGCAATGCGCAAGGCCTTTGATAATAAGTGCACAATCAACGCTCCTTGATGCTTTTCCGAACCCTGGCTGGTTGGAGACGAGCGGGGCCGCGTAAGCAACGGCGACGGCTCCTTCGGCAACCTTCGTCCGCCGAAGTGCGTCGGAAATCGCTCTCCCTCGGCGATACTCCGCTGGCCCCAACGCAACGGCCGATGGATTCGCCGGAGTCTACCCCCAGCCGGTACAGCAATGTCTCCAAAGCACCAACACGAACGACGCGCGATGACGCCGCTCGGCAGTTCCGTCTCAGCAATCCCTCTCAATCTCGCGCGAATGTCTGCACAGTACGGCCCCGCTGCTGCTTAACACCGGGCAGAAATATAACACGTGTCCGTCGGCACACGAATTCCTGTATTAATGTTTTTGATCTCGGTCCTGGTGCGCCCTTCGCTTTCACTAATCATCTGATTATTAACTTTCATCAAATCTAGTCTTTCACTTACATCCACATTCAATCCAAACTGTTTCTTAAACACACCCATAAATTGTTTAGAGCAGGCACTGCCCCGTCGTGTTTCACTCATGGCCTCCTCGCGCACTGTCCAACCGTCGCTCGCCTCGCCGTCTACCCCCGATTTGACCGTTGTGACAGCGGCGCGCGGCGGCGGGGCGTTACTGCTCTGATCAATTCAGTACTTTATTTTAATTATAATTATTGGTCAACTTTGATTATTACAATACAGAAACGTTCTTCGTTTCAATATATATATATATATATATATATATATATATATATATATTAATTGGATTTTTGGTGAGATAGATACCTTTTTATTATGATAAATAAATAAAGATATTGTCAGGTATCAATATTAAGAAATCAATATCAAATAAAGATATTGATACCTGACAATATCTTCATTTATTTATCATATATATGACTGTTGGAACACAGTCATTGAACAGAGGACATTTTAATGTACAGTACAATAAAGCAGATTAGTGGAACAATTAGTTTAATTGAAAACATACATCAAATTCGTATTAGTCTGGAGACAATTTCATCAATGTTCTAGTTCTTGTGCTGCAGTGTAAAGTATACGTTGTTACATGTAACGTGTCTATTTAAATATGAAACATGTGTTATTTAAATATGTCGTTTCTATGTAACTTGTATTAGTTAAATATGGCAATTCTATGGAAAGTGTGTTATTTAAATATGGTGCTTCTATGGAACGTATATTATTTAAATATGGCGTTTCTAGGTAACATGTGTTTTTTAAATACGGCGTTATCTATGTAGCGAGTGTTATTTAAATATGACATTTCTATGTAACGTATGTTATTTAAATATGGCGTTTCTATATAACATGTGTTATTTAAATATGGCGTTTCTATGGAACGTGTGTTATTTAATTATGGCGCTTCCATGTAATGTGTGTTATTTAAATATGGCGTTCAAACATTTGCCACACGATCCGCCTCGTACATGTCTCACGCGAGGCGCACGCTCTCCGCCGCACACGCACAGGCAAGGGGCACAATAGCGCAGCGAGCACAAAGCGCTGCTGGGGTCGCTGTCTCATCCACTGAGCGACCTTGGGAGGAGGGGGAGGGGTGAGTGAACTCTGATGATGACGATCGGAAATTAAGTTTGTGCGTAATAGTAGTAACACATACACTATCTGGTCAAAATAATCCGGGCACGTGGCAATCCGGGGAATAGGTTGTTGGCCTTGATGACAACTTCCACTCTCGCAGGCATACTTTCAATCAAGATCTGGAAGGTTTTTGGGGGAATGGCAGCCCTTTCTTCAAGGAGTGCTGCACTGAGGAGAGGTATGGATGTAGGTCGGTGAGGCCTGGCACGAAGTAAGCGTTCCAAAACATACGAGAGGTGTTCGATAGGATGCAAGTCAGGACTCTGTGAAGGTCAGTCCATTACAAGCATGTTATTGTCGTGTGACCACAACGCCACCGGCAGTTTTTTAAAAAATTTGAAAATACCCCGAAGGCTTCAGGTTAAGTACACCCAAGTTTTAAAGAAAATTTTTCACAATCTCAGACAGGTAGAAAAACGGACAGGCAAATGGACAGACGAACATCCAGCCAGACGAATAAACAGATGCTCAGACGGCTTTCAAAAAGCTTTTTTTTAATGTTCGTTTTTTTGTACATGTATTTCCATTGAAATCTCGAAATACATCTCAATCGAATCGTAGGATTACATAACTTTCCCTTCACTACCGCACTTTTCCCTACACCTCTATAATACTCCGTATATACGTGCGTATACCAAAATGTAAAAATGGCTACAACAGCAACAACACAGCATTTACATAATCGAAATAATAAAACATTATTTTGTTGCAGTGGAGAGGAAATGCAATGCACTGTCGATCACCACCTCCTTGTAGATTTATTTATGTAGAGTAATTCGACAGTAAATGGCTAAGCTGTGGCGGGCTTTATTCAAACAACAAATTTTCTAATCTGTGAAAACTCACAATCAGAAGTAGACGGCCAATGCAGCAGTTTACTACGAAGAAAGAAAAAAAGTAGCAGTATCACTATTTATTTCTGAATTCTACGAAATTGAGTTTTTTCCATTTTTTGCCCCAATTTCGCGTTTTGGGCTTCATTTGTTAACAAGCGTTTAATTTGGAAACTAATAGTCGGATTTAAGTCTAGTTTGCAGCATTGAATTCCTCGTCGCAAGTTGTACTTGTAAACGTGACTTCAGATCGATTCTACGAAATTGAGTTTTTTCCATTTTTTGCCCCAATTTTGCGCTTTGGGTTTCATTTGTTTACAAGGGTTTAACTTCGAACCTAAGATTCGGATTGAAGTCTAGTTTGCACCATTGAATTTCTCGTCGCGAGTTGTACTTGTAAACGTGACTTCAGATCGATTCTACGAAATTGAGTTTTTTTTAAATTTTTGCCCCACTTTCGCGTTTTGGGCTTCATTTGTTTACAAGCGTTTAATTTCGAAACTTATAGTCGGAATGAAGTCAAGATTGCACCATTGAATTCCTCTTCGCGAGTTGTACCTGTATACGTGATTTCAGATCGATTCTACGAAATTGAGTTTTTTCCAATTTTTGCCCCAATTTCGCGTTTTGGGCTTTATTTGTTTACGATCGTTTATTTTGGAAACTAATAGTCGGATTGAACATACTAGTTTACATTTGGAAGTCTAGTTTACAGTCGCACATTTAGGGTATTGTTTCATCAATAAAAAATCACAAGGTGGAAACAATGGTGATAGTATTTTTATGGAGTTCTTTGTACTTTGCTTAACTGGTACGTTACTTACAAAAAAAATGCCATATCTAAACATAATGTTAATCTAATACAATTTGCCAGACCATTACGATACAAGATCTTGTTATTTTATATTCATCAAATAACTGAACTTCAATATATTCCCAAGAATATCCTTTCCATATGTCAATGATTAAATTGGAATGAGAATAGAATCAATACAATAATTGACCTTTTGAAAATTAAATTTGTAATATCGCTTTATTTTAAATGAATTTTATATAATACCAAAAGTTTTTAAGAGATTTTATTTGATTCGATCTGACATTTAATTGCAATGAAATCCTAATGTTTCAACGTAGGTACAATTTTAACAATCAATTAAAAGAGGGTTTCAAAAAATTGAATTGTTCATCGTTCAAATAGTCAATAATCTCTGTATTCGACGTTCATGGAACATGAGAGATGACTTGAGCGATGTCTGCATAATCGTACTCGTAACAAAATATAAACGATCAAGGTATAACAACAAGTGTTACTACCGATATCTAAAATTACCAATGTTTCGATTGAAAAGCGATATGTGAAATAATAATTCCTGAAAAACTCAGGAAGCTGTAATTCCAATTAATTTTGGCTGATGTCCAATATACTCGTTTTTAAATTCAAATCATAGGTCAACATAAGTCCTGTTATGTAATTACTAGTGGAATATACATTTAGCGGCAGGTCAGAGTGTGTTTCCTAGAAATGGCAGAAAAATTATATCAAACTAGTAGAAACTGTCAAATTTTGAAGGTTTATTCACCGACACTGATCTTTTCATTGAGAAACACTTAAATATTTGTATTTAAATACCGATACTTTATTTCACTAACTATAACCTCATACTTACACGCTTGCTAGGCGATGAATCAACGACTGCTCTGTAGAAATAGACATAAATTCTCACAACAAAATTAGGAAATGAACAAATCACAGCAGCGAAGCGTTCGGTTTTCTTCTGTGTCCTCCACTATTCTCCTCTCATCTCTCACTCTCACTACTTCAATTAACTTCCATTCACAGTTCTCCTCTTCTCCGATTACGTCATCCTTACACCTCTTTCATATTCATTTTTACCTTTCTTTTCCATTTAAAATCTTTTGACGTTTTGTCTTTCATATTTCTTCTCTTCGTTACCATTCAAACCTCCTGATCTCATATAAACTGTATGAACTGTCGTAACGTTTTCTTTATTACCACCCCTCATTCACGTCCCCTCTAATCTTGTTCTTCTTCATCATCTTCTTCTTGTTCCATATAACGATTCTTCTTGTTTCTTCTCCTTTCCTTTCCCCCTCCACGCCTCATTCTCGCCCGTCCTCGCCCGTCCCCGCGTGCTGCGGGACTTGGCGCACTCCGCGGGCAGGGGAATCCCAGGAGGCGGGATCACGTGGTCCGGCAGGCGGTCCGCTGCCGCGTATGAATATCCGCGGGGGCGGCGAGGGGCGAGGTGCGCCTCGGCCTGTCCGCGCACGCCACTCCCATCAGCGGCGCAGCCAGGAATTTTGGCTAATTAGGTTCGGTCCATCGGGGCCGCGGTCCCGCCGCCCGCGCCGCCGCCGCCGCCGCGGAAAATGAAAATTCCGCTCTTTCCCTGGGGACGCGTCAGTCGAGAGAGAGAGAGAGAGAGAGAGAGAGAGAGAGAGAGAGGTCTCGGAGAGGAGAGGGGGAAGCGATAAGCAGGCGGCGGGGGAGGCAGCGTTAATAAGACCGCAAGAGAGAGGCAGATAGAGAGGGAGATGGAGAGGGAGAGAGAGGGAGAGAGGTAGGAGAGAGAGAGAAAGAGATTGGAAGGTGACCGAGAGACGGAAGGTGTTGAGGAGGTGGAGTTGCAGTGAGCGGGCGCTGACCGTGGGAACACGGGGGAAGAGGTGGAGAGGTAGCGTGGGGGCAGTAGAGTCGAAGAGGTGGGGGTAGAAGAGGAGGGTGGGTGAAAGCATGAGGTAGGCAGGTGACGTGCGAAGTGGGGAGTGTGTGGCAAAACCGCGGTGGGAAGGTCGCGAGGTGGTATAGGATAGGAAAGGGAATAAAGATATTGGGATGGTAGACAATAGCAGGTACACGGGGAGCAGACAATCTCGAAGACAAAGTTAGCTGGGTGATAGTGAGCAGGTTTAGGAAAGGGGTAGAGATACTAAGGTTCGGTGGTGGAAATTCGCCGGGGATACGAAAATAAGGCTGCGAGGAGGAGGTAGGGAACTGTTCATGATATAACGCAGGGGAGATGGGAAAACTGAATCAGCGCGGTGGAGAGATGATAGAAGAGGGCCTGGGGTATTGTTGGGAACCCGGCGACCGGGCAGCGAGGAAAGGGCGGAGAGTCGGCCAGAAGGTGGAGGAGACCTGGTGGGGAGCGAAAGAAGAGATGTCGGGGAGCCAGAAAACTGTGCGAAAGACGGAAACGGACACGACGGGGAGCTGACGACGAGGGGCACCTTTGAGGATTGGGACCTCGCCGGCCTCTGCCAGTCGCTGCTTCCATTTAGCCGCGACAACTTCCGGCCAATCGGGAAAGGAGTTCCGGCCGCAGAGGTGCACAGGATAGTTTCCCGAGGCGGGATTACGACAGGGGGTGGGGCACGCAGGAGCTGGAATCCCGTCCTAAGCATGGATACGGAAACGAAACGAGTAAAGCTGGTGAATCGAGGAAGCTGGGATTGCGAATTTGCATGTGAACATGGAGGGACATGTTCGAAGAGTTTGAGCAGGGTTTACAAGTTTGAGAAGGTTAGTTATCAGAAATGTGTTCTGCATTGGAAAATTTGAGTTTGAGGAGAGTTCATAGATAGAACAACACCACTTAATTTTTTGTAATCTACTGAATGAATGTTTTCTTCATTTTCGTAAAGTGTTTTAGTAAGTTTAAAGAATTCCTGGCTTGATTATAGACGCAAGTTCGAAAGAGCAGGAAAGGTTTCAAAGCCAGTTTAAGTAACATGCTTGAAGTAGGTGACCAACTACATTAGGTATTTTAGAATCTGGTTGAAAAAGATCATGCTAACTTTAAATTTATACGAAAGAATAGTTTCAGACATTCTCGCTAAAGTGCAACCCGGTATTTCGGTAAGGGAAGGGGCGAGACGGGTGCGCTACAAAAGGGGGGGTGTGCAGGGCCGCCTTGAAGACATGGAGGGGGTTGCTTGCGCAGTGATTCGCGGGGGGGAAAGTGGGGGGGGTTCTGGATGAGCACTGGATACAGCGCGCACTGCTGCGAGTGTCGAGGACGCGTGCGAGACGACCGCGAGTTGATTCGCTGCGGCCTGCCTCCTGCGGCTGTCTGGCGGGCGCCGGAGGGACATGGGCCAGAGCGAGGAGGGAGGAGGGGGCGATGGGGGTGTGGAAGAGGGGAGGGGGGAGGCGTTCGCCAGACGGCGTCCGCGCTAATGGCCGCTGCCCCAGGGGTGAGAGGCCAGGTTCGAGTCCCAAATGGCGCGGCGATTGGCGATTTTTCTCACGAGGCAGGGCTCCCTGAGGTGAAGAGCGAATGGAAGGTACAAGGGCCAAAGAAGCAAAGTAGTAAAAAAGGCATCATCGGGAGAAGGTAAATGCAGAAACTGATGTCTGTTAAGTTTGAACGGGCTAAAGGAAATTAATACATTGATACAATTGGGCATAGCATTAAATATTAATAACTGCTCTGCATGACTCAGGAATTCAGAAATTGTTCATATGCGTTTCGGACTTTTGTACGTGTATTTATATACCTAAACACCGGAATCTCTAGGATTTGAGAAATATTTTCTTATCTAATCGTTATTTGTATTTTATTAATCGTCCGTAGCAACTTTCAAGATATTCCCAGCTTATATAAATAGCCACAAACTTATTAGAGTAGCGTCAAAGAACGCCGTGCTAGAGGTGCTGTGGATTGGATATTCGTGTTTTTCCCGCCAATAATCCCAGTGAAGTTTTCACCATGTGTTTATTTATTTACAAGTTATCAAAAGCTGTATGTGTCGTATGGGGAGATGTACAATATACCTAACATAAAATATAAAGCCCTACCTCTTGCCTTTCCTATACTTATGTAGGAGAATGAAAATAAGGAGGAAAGCGACTGTTTTGGGTAACATTTATAAGAAATATTAGCTCCTCTGTTTTAGAAACTATTCACGTCGGCCAACTAGCAATAAAAACTTATTCATCATGACGGAATGTTAGAAGTGTTAGAAGGAGAAGAATGTAGTTGCAAATGTTATATAGAATGAATATTACGGAGAACCAAAGAACTGACTTGGTAATTTGTGTTTGAGTCAATTTTTATGTGGATTGAGATTGTTTACTGAAAATACATTGCAGATGAAATATTATTAAGTTTGCAATTAAATTTTGCCGAAATTAGCAGAAAAAAAATTCAATAGGAAGCATACTTAATTCGTGATGATTTTATTTCTTAGAAGTAAACCACGGGGATTTAAGAATATTTTGGAGGCAGATATTTTGGTAAGTTTGGCTATTCAATGGGTTGTAGGCATGTGTTTGAGGTAATGTTGACTTCTCACGACACCACGTATTACATCTGAACACCATTCCATACAAGGCCATGAATCTATCATTTTCATTCACCCTTCAAGATCACCCTACCAACCTTCTTACAGTGGATGGCAAAGGCAAACTTACTCAACAAAGGAAAACACATCCCCTACGCACTGCCCTATGTTCATGCGTAGATCACATTAATCTGCCTCAATAAAGTCTCACAACAAATGCATTAAACACCTCGTCGCCATTGCAATTATCTTTTAAATTTGTTGCATTTATAAAGGATTATTAAAGCCTATATTTTTTAATTGCCTGAGACACTAATATTAAAGGGCTGTGTCTATATTGGAAATGATTTTGAGGCAATAGTTGTTTGTATTTCAAGCAATGCGCATTACATCCGCATAACTTATTTCACAAAATACCAAAAGTATTAGCACATATTAATATGAATATCATTCTCGCATCTAGTAACAATGCATTTGATTATTTTTATAAGGTAATATATCGGTATTAACTTCCGCTAAGTCAATATAATTCGAGTTAATCGAAATTGTATGCAAATACACACTGGGTTAAATTAAGTAAATATTCTTCTTCAAAATCAATTTGAAATTCTGAATATCAAATGCTTTAAAATTTGTTTCATGTACATCTCCCAATTCTTTTATTTATACTTCTTTAATGTGTTAGGTTACTCTTAATACTTATCCTTAATTAGAAGGTTTTATGCAATAGTTCAGAATTTAATTAAACTTGTAAATCAAGAAGATAACACTGATTCTTTGAAACTGTCTAATGCACATGGATTCAACGTAAATTATATTTGCTGGTAATTATGCTTTTTAAATATTCATCATATTTTAATAGACTTTGGGGAAGAAAGGCGTTGATTAATGATGGAATATGTGAAGCATATTTTGTTTTGAGGGACAATTTTCAACGTTGGAAAAATAAAACTAATACATTCACTTAAAGTTTCTTTTGAAAATGTATAATGAGATATAAAATGTTAAAGGACATCGTATTCTTTTAGAAAAGAATAAACGCAACAGAGGAAGTTAATTCGAACAGTTCCATTGAATAATAATCTGTTAAAGGCGCCTTCTCGACATCTGCGAATGGTCGCAAAGAGCCGTGGAGCGCGAAAATTATCCCATTTTCCGTCGCCATCCCCCAACAAAAGCATCCCCCGACTGCGGCCAACGACTAATCGAAACCTACTATCGATCGATCCCTCAACATCGGTTCCAGGAAATAACGCTTCAAATGGATACCGCCGCCATTATTTCACGTCCGCCCGTCTACATTATGTGCTCCTTTCTCTGAGAGAGACTTTATTCCACGTGAATTTCAGACTAAGCACACAGTAATTTCCATCCCTAGATTGCTCCGCCATTATGGAAAGTGTTTGTACTGCTTGGCTCTGCGGTGGCATGATGGATAATTCCTAATGTGTCACCGGTCGTGAAAAGCGCGCCCCGCCCCCCGCGCTGAAGAAGATGGAAGAGGAAGTGGCGGAGGGGCCCGCCGGAAGTGCGGCGGGGAGAAGGGGGTAGGAAGGGGGCCGAGTGAGTTGGGGGGACGAGCGGAGAATGGAGGCGGTTGAGTGATTAGTGTCCTGGGCTTCAAACGCTCACTCCAATTCCGGCCATTTTGACGATGAAACGTTTTTGTAGGACTCTCTTTGCAAATGTATATAAAATATGTGGGGACAAAAGAACTCTTTATGCACCGATGTGCTTTCAGAGTTGGCACGCTAAGCTAATGACGAAAAGGAAATATTTTATGCGATGCAATTATTAAAGCTACATTATTAAATTATATAGATGTTTTTCGTGTCAGTGAGTGTGTTGTGTGTGTGTGTGTGTGTGTGTGTGTGTGAGTGTGTGTGTTTGTGTGCGAAAATACCAGTGTGGGTGAAGATGAAATACACGGTTGAGAAGGTCAAGGAATGAACGAAGAGCGAGGACATTTTAGAACATGCCAACAGAGTGCGTCTCATACATTGATATTTTGGAATTTAAATTTAGAACAGAAATTTGCTGGTTTGGAAATATTTTTCAAAGATATATATATATATATATATATATATATACACATATATACTCTCATATACTTTTTTAAATTATTTCTAAATATGTAAATGAATATATTATTTACTGTTACTGTTTGAGATTGAAATACTGAAGTATAGAGTGAATAATTGAATTTAAAAAGTATTATTATATTTTGTTTAAAACCTATTTTATTTTCTGTTAACATAAAAATATCTGAAAAAATGAAATTTATAACTCATGAACAGCACTAAAATTATATAAACAATACTTGGTTTTATATAGTCAGTTGCATATGCGCGTGATTGTGGCTACTGTTTACTTTTACTTGGTCTCATGTGTTCGTGGAGAAACATACGATGCAGTTGCGATTGCGGTAGTTATTAAGGTAGTATGTAAGGTTAAGGAGAGCGTGAGGAGATTCCCCTTCAGACCCTAATGAATAGATTTATAGAGATATCACTGAGAGAAAGAGAGAGAGAGAGAGAGAGAGAGAGAGAGAGTGAGAGAGAGAGAGAGAGATGTCGGCCATGTTTATGCTCTTGGTATTATTCGTACGCTCGGGAGGAACGCATTGGAGTCGATGACATCTGAAACTGGCTGAGGAAGCTCAAGACGAGATACAGTGACTACAGAAATTCGTCCTAAGACTTTTAGAAGAAAAAATCGAATAAAACTGAATGATCAACAATCACGGAGAGAGGTGGCTGAGTGCATCAACTGATGTCTCTGCAGTGCCTCTGACCGGGGTGTCCTAGGTCCGCGTCCCGACAGTGGCTTGTCAGGTCGTATTCAATCGCTGTCTGAAGAATTCTAGTGGTCGGCTGCTCAGATCAATAGTTTTTTTTCTGGTTTCTCCGATCAACACCAGGCGAATTCCGGAGCAGTACCCTAACAAACGGGCCACAGACCGAGCGCAATATCTCATCCCTCTCCTTGTCGTATCCTCACCCTTTACACACACTTACACTAACATGCTCTACACTACCACACATGCCAGGAGACCGGTCGGGAGCTTAGAGCTTGTCCCAGCTGGGGCGGTGCCTCGCTGATGGGAGGTGCCTTGTTGGGGAAACTCAGCTAGCCGACGGTAGGTCTGCGCTGGATCTCGCCATTTAAAGGGAAGATCACCGCCCCCACCAGAGGGAAAAACGTACGCTTATGGGACTAATGATCTCAGCATCTGACGCGTACGGAATCACTAACAACCAAAAGAAAAAAAATAGTATATCGTAACTTCTATATATTTCACTCCAAATTCTGTTCTTAATGCATAAGCTGTTAATGAAGATCAAAAAATATATTTTTTATTTTTTTCCTGATATGTTTTAACTTGTTATTGCCTTCAACACGGAGCTCGAAATACACTGCGTAACTTACATGGATGGAAAGGACCATGGTTACGAGAAAAATATGACGGAATTATGAGAGGGAATTATGAAAGAAAATTATGGGAGGAAATATGAAAAGAAAAACCCAATCAAGTTAACATCTAACAAAAATTCACTTGGGAATTATAAGGGAATACGAAGAAGTTACAGCAACAATAAATTAATTTCAGTTCTTCTGCTAACGATGAACCAGCAGGAGGAGGATATAAAGAAATACACGCTGCTGCATCAGAAAACGAAGAAGACGAGAAAGGAGACTGAAGAGGAGGAAAATGATGAGTGTGATGAGTACAATAATTAGGAGAGTCAGAAGGAAAAGCCTGAGGAGAAGGAAAAAGAGGAGTCACGAGAATGAGATGCAACTGAGGTAAAGAGGAAGAAGAAGAGGAAGAAGAAAAGGAAGAAAAGGAAGAAGAAGAGGAAGTAGGGAAAAGGGGCCAAGTCACCGAGCGTCGCCTCGTGGCGCGGGCCGAGGGGGGCGTCGTTCCGCCACCGTCCACGGGAGCGCGCGTCGGGCGGCGCGCAGGTGCGAAGGCGCGTGCGGTGGAGAGGTGTTTGCCAGGCGGTCGCTAATTACCTGCCGCCCCGCGCTGACAATGCTCGCACGCCAACCGCACTTCCGGCGGGGCGTGGGAGCGGAGGGCGCGGCGGAGGCGGCACCGGAAGTAGCTGTGTCCACTGCGGAGGCGGCACACTAAGACCGCTCAGCGCCGCTTGCAGCAGGGCCGAATATAACGGGGAAGGGCGAGAATGGTGGCCAAGTAGGGTGAAGTAAGCCTTTCAATCAGACGAAGCTCCGGCTATGCTAAAGAACTTTAAACGTCATGTCCTTACCATTGGGCATAGGCGACAAGCTTTCCCTTCAGACACACAAAGGGAATAGAGCGAAACACACACTAAAATGTCATAGTCACAAATGTGAGTAAACAAATCGTCAAACTGGCAAACGACTAAGGTCCGTCGCGAACCTACACAAACTACTTACACCTTGCAGTAAAATGCAAAAGGCGTGTGCACTGCAAATACGATCAAGTATTCTCTGATCAATACGATCAAGACCACACTGACCTTCGGCTACGCCGGAAAAAAAAGGCTTGTGGCGATGGTGTAATGGTTAGCGTATCAGACTGTTATACCCCAAGTTCGCGGGTTCGAAGCGATGGATTTCAAGGGCGAAAAAATCCTTCGTATGCTTCCATAGAAAGCTGGCTGTCCCATGTTAGTGATGTGTCCCATGATTTACTGCATGAAAAAGATACTCAAGCCTAAATGAAACCTCTGAGCTAAATTCAAATCGCCTGTTTCGTCGCCTGAGTGATACCTCCTTTCTCCGCTAGTTGGTGAAAGAATCGTAACGAAATTTGCGTGGTCAGACGGAAGAGCGGGTCTGATGGCCCGAGTCTCACCACGTAAAGTAAGGTACCAAGTCAATTCTATTCCGTTCCGTTCCGTTCCGTTCCGTTCCGTTCCAAGCTCGAGTCGTGATAGTAGCATGAGTCTCGGGACAAGCTTGAGAGCTAGTTTGAATACACATGCTGTTGGCTGGCTGATCTCTCCTAGCAAACATTTCGGACTAATTGTGTATGTGTATTAGTGTATACACGTGTATTCAATTCGTGTGTTGATTGTGTTTGGAATGAATACCGATTCAATGTGTTGTGTGATAATCTACATAATATGCTGGGGTTGCTCATGTAATGATACTATAAGTGAACGTTCTGGTGAAAGGCACAATTTTTTTGATACTATATTTGGATATTTTTTCTGTCTAGATCTCTGTTGTTGCTATTGTGGTTTCATTTATGTATTCTTATTGTGTGAACCGACCTTACCGAAAGAAGGAAGGTCTTTTACCGCAAGAGTGTATACGTAGGCTCCGTAAATATGTCAAATTTCGTCATAAATTGAGATAATGTTTTTACAGCTTCAGCCTTCCAGTATGCTATATTTATTCTCAATTTTAACAATAGATTGCAAAAAAAAATAAAATTAGATTATTACACTGTACATTGTCATAGATGTGTTAAAGTGTACCCTGTCTCATCCACACATGTTCACAATCTACCTAGTTTCACTTATTTGGACTTATCGTCAAGCAACGCTGTTCAATACATTATACCGCTGAGTGTGAACCCGCTCCACGGCAATGACGTCATGCGAAGTAGGTTATGGCTTGCAGTGACGAAGGTGCTGGGTGACGCCGCGTCCCAGAGGAACTGCGTGACACACACACAACAGAGCAGGCACCGTGCGGCCGGCAGGGGAGTGGCGGGGTCGGCGTGGGGGATGACGGCAGGGGCTGGGAGGGGGCGCGGTGGGGTGACGGCGTCGGAAGCGGCGTGGGGAAAGGCGAGGGCGGTGGGGGCGTGGGGGGAGGCGGCAGACACCGCGCTGCGCGGGGGAAGCGGTTCTACGCCTAATTACGGCTGAGAGGGCCCACACAGGTGACCGCGCTGCAGCCCCCAGGTCGATACCCACGCCACGCCCCTCGGGCCTCCCCGCTCCCCGCCACACCCGCACTCCCCCCCGACGTCTGCTCGCGACCCCGATTCCACTTCGTACCGGTCTTCTTCTCGCTCCTCGACTCATTTCTCGTCTCGTTTGTCGTCTTGCTTCTCGTCTCGCTCCTCGTCCCAGACCTCGGCTGACTCCTCGTCTCGCTCCTCGTCCCAGTCTTCGTCTTCCTCCTCGTCCCAGTTCTCGTCTCGCTCCTCGTTCCAGTCCTCGTTTCGCTCCTCGTCCCAGTCTTCGGCTCGCTCCTCGTCCCAGTACTCGTCTAGCTCCTCGGCCCAGCTCTGGTCTCGCTCCTCGTCCCAGTTCTCGTCTCGCTCATCGTTCCAGTCTTCGGCTCGCTCCTCGTCCCAGTCCTCATCTCGCTACTTGTCCCAGTCCTCGTCTTGCTCCTCCACTCGCTATTGGTCTCGCTCATCGTCTCGCTCTTTGCCTCCCCTCTCGTTTCCCCCTCTCAGTCTTGCTCCTCGTCCTCGTCTCCCACCTCGTCTCACTCTTCATCTCGGTTCTCTGGTCTCGCTCCCAATTTCGGTGTTTGTTTCGGTGCTTGTCTCTTTACCCACCACTTGCCCGCACATATTCGTCCGCGCACTGAACCTGCCGCTTCCCACGCCACCGCGCCCGTCAGGTGCTGTGAAGATGCTCGGCCGCCGCCCCGCCCCGCTCCCCCACGCCTCCGCCCCCGCCCCCGACCCAGCCGCGCGCGTGACGCAATTGCCGCGGCGCATGAAGCCTGGCTTGACAGGTGACGGTAGCAGAACGTGAAACGCAGGGCGGGGCGGGGTGGGGAGGCGGGGAAGCGGACACACGAGCGGGGCGCACTCAAATCATCTCTGTCCCTTCCGTTAATGCACTCGAGCGACTGGCGGTTTCAGTGAAGAGAATATTCGTACAGTTGCTCTGTCGAAACACGTTGATTAACGTTTATACATTAGCACCGCGATGGCCGTGAAAGACGGTGCTAAACTTGTGAAATAGAGAAGCTCCAATTAGATTACCTGCGACTAATTTGATTTGAAAAAATATAATTGAATAAAATTATGATATCAATGATGATCCAAACTTCCGACATTGATTTTTATCCGAGCTAGATGTTCTGAGAAGTGCGTAGGGTAAGCCCATCTCTGCGGGGCGTGAGGCGCGTCTTTATTCTGCCCACAGTTGTCTGAGTTGTGCTCCACGCAAATTACTTCATGATTGCCTTAAGACAAGGCGCGCCTAGTCAATGCTCTGCGACGTCACAAAAATCTGCTCTCCTGCTCGAAGGTGAGCCTCGGAGCAAAGCCTGTGCTTCAACTCTTTAACATACTGCAGTTCTTTCGAATACACTAAACACTCCACCATTGTTACGGTATCCACAAAGGAACGCTTTCTTCCCACACTGAAAGAAAATTAACGGGTGTAGATGGTCTCCCACTCATGTTCCCTGAAACACCGGCATAGGTCCAGTGGTTTTCGTCATCGGCTTCCGCCGTCTGCCCCTCCCTACCCCCTTTGCATCCATCGCCTCTCCGAGACGGTGCCGGCGAGGGGAAACTGACTTCCGACGTCATTTCTTCGCTAGTTGGCAAACGCTGCCTAAAGTGTAGTAACCGAACTCAATCCCTTCCAATCCAGACATGCCAAAGTACCTCCCTCACTAACGATTCAATCATTTATTCATTATTCTCTCATGTTATATTGTTTTATGGTTTTAGCTTATATTAGATGCAAGTGCAGTAAAATATTTTCCTATTTTCCCCCTTCCAATTTTGAGTTTTTAGTGCTTTTTCGGTGCCGTTTTGGCGCCTGAAAGTAAGTTTTAGTGCCATAACATCCATTGTTCAGTTATAACCTCATACTTTCATTCATGACGAAATGTCATCTACTTTTAATTGAAACTCACTAAATACAAAGACCAATTACAATTGTAATGTAGTTGATTTTAAAAGTGACATAATACATAAATGACTGTAAATAAGTGACCGTTAAATTAATTTTAATATATTACTAAAATTTAGTATGCTCATTATTAAACCAGTTCATAAATTATATAATATCTAGTAACCACTACCTTGAATTTACGAAAAAAATACGAAATTTTGTTAGAGTTTGAGTAGAAAGCTCAAATTTTTTTCTAAACGAAAATTCTTAGTGTTTTAGATAAATAGAGTTTCATGCAATGAAAAACACATCGATTAGTGGAATGACACAATAGAAAGTGTCATAGTTCCAGCACAAACAAAGTTCGAGAAAATAATGAGAAGTATTTGTACGTGTTACTCACTCACCACACTCTGTAATACAATTCCGCATCAGCTAGATGGTTAGGTTAAATTCATCCGCTACCTGGAGGAGATTTCTAGCTGCCGGCTGCTCTGATCGATAGTTTCCCGTCGTTTATTCTATCTACACCAGGCGAATGTCGGAGCAATACCCGAACAAACGGACCAAAAACCGTGCGCAATCTTTCTTTCCTCTTCTTTGCCCTATCCACACCTCTTACTTACAGTTAAAATTACACGCACTTCACTACCACACGTGTGGAAAGACCAGTCGAGAGCTTACATCACCTCTGCGGTGGGGCGGTGCCCCGCTGGAGGGAGATACCTGGTTGGGGAAAAGCTCGCAAGCCAACGTGTATGTCGGCGCCGGAACTCGCAATCCAGTGGAATAAGATCACCCCTACCTCCCTCAATCAAAAACACGCACTACATTTACGTGATTAATGTCCTTAGCAGTTTACGCGCCCGGAAGCACCACTCAATCTATCGATCGATCGATAATGGAGTTCGGGCAACGGCCGCAAGATGAATTTCCTTTGCTCACAGGAAGGCATTCTTGCGCCCGCAGACCTCAATAACACACACAAATTACCGTTGCAGAAAATTGTAGTACGGGACAATAATAATCTGCTAATGAGAACCTAATTAAAGATAATGCGAGTAATAATAGTAATTCGTAATGTAACATGTAATTATATATTTATTATTCGTTGGTCGTATTACAATATTTCGAGCCTTAATTAGCCGATTGTATTTAATAAAGGAACTTTACATAAAATACTAAAATAACTAAAATAAAAATCATTTTATGAGAACTGATTTAAAAAAACTCCACCAAGTGAGATTCAAAACGAAAAATAAAGTTGCCTTTCAATAAAAGTGAAATTGAGTGGCACTTTAAGGCAGAAATGTTTGAAGACAGTTTAAATGAGTCCGCACATATGGAACTATGAACTAGAAGTTTACGAATGTCGCAAACAGAATTGTATGAAGACTTCCTGCAGTGAAATGGTCGGCAAGAGCACGCTTCACTTTACAAGACTGTTCTGTTCAAGATTTTACTCTCTCTCTCTCTCAGGCATGTCCAAACAGGATCAGGGGAATCGAATTCCATCTCAAAATTCATGTGCATGTGGACTCCACGTTTACATTCTGCACATGTGTGCGTTCAGGTGATGCAAGTTGTAACCCAAGTAGAGAAAATATGTAAGTGTATTTATGTCCACTATGACCTTTAATATTTCAGTTTTGAATACTTGAAAATATCTTCTATAAATCGAAATAAAATATGGAATTAATGAAAGTGTATTACAATAATTACATGTAATTACCAAGCAATAATCAATTAAACCCACCTCGCCCAGGGACATGACATTTACAAAGAGAAGCCAGCAAGACCAGCTTTCAGAGGCCGCCGTGCTCTCTGTTCGCTGATGGCCCAGTCCAAGGCACTTTAAATCTTACGCAGCGCGCATAAAAGGGACACCTCCGACATTAGCTCTAACAAGAAGGAAATGACAAAGTAACGACTCCTCATCCAGGTATTGCCTCTTTGCCGTTCCTTGGCCTCAATTTCCCCTTCCACATTTCGCACATTTCCTCATTTTCCTTGCTCTCCCTTTCATCAGTACTTCCTCGTTTCTACTACTTTTCGGGTGGGTTTTTACGGCCTTTTCTGTGAGCATGCATAATAAAAACATAATAAAGTGAATGAACAATGTTGAAATTGTAATTTGAATATTATCTCTGACAATGACCTTTGATGTGTTACTGCGAATTGAGAATCATATGATCGATGGATGATCTTGACAATTTTATTAGTGATGGGTTTACAGGGAAAGCACATTTACTTTATACTTTCCCAGATGAACAATACAGATCATGGCACGCATCAACATTCGCTCTTATACAAAATCACAGGCGGAGGTTACACAACCTAAAGTAACGAGAGTCATGACACTGGCTATCACGTATTTTTTGTAATTTTATTCCCTCCACTATTTATTCCTTTTTGACCGTCCAGTAGACATCCAACATAAATTTTATAGTTACATGGGAGAAGATGCACACGATTATGAACCTTTCGGATACCAACAAGCCTGCCTGTTACTTTACATTGCTTTTAGGTGAAATCTACATCTTACTAAATCTCGGTTTGAATTTCTTGAGTTTTCGCATTTTCGTTGTTAATGAGAATGATTGCGGCCAGATAGTTGGGATAATCTTAGAATCTGTCTTGATGTGTTCTGTTGTAGTTGTTCAATTCGTACACCGCGTATTTCGTACACCGCGGAAACGTGAAAGGCGTGGTGCAATGCTTCATTATAAAAGTACTACTAAATGTAGGGTTTTAGGGTTTTTACTGCCCAAAAGCTGAATGTTATTACTTGAAATTAGCTTGACTGTTATTACTGAGAAATTAGTATCACTTTGTAAACATGGATTTTTTCTGAAGGAGAGCAGCGGTTTTGACTGTAAACCAGAAGAGTTCCCGAATTTAATAAAAAGTAATTTTCTCTGCGTTTCGAAAATGTTACTTCTGTTTTTTAATAATATTTTATTACATTATTTCTTTGAAGTTTCAATTTCTATTGATTAAAGGTAAGATTTTACTTTTTATTTCTGAAATACATGCATAGTGTCTGAATTTAAGGTGATTTTTTTGTGGATTTCAAGAATTTTAAATTTATAATATATAAACAAATTATGAAAGTAACTTCAGTCATCACTTTCCTGACTACATGCCTCTTTCACAATATTTACTATAGAAGACGATTTGTGATAAACTACTTTAATAGTACATAATACGCAAAACGATTTAAAATTTTATATCCTATTGAAGAACGTTCGGCCATCAAAACTTATCGCAGGACACACGCCTCTCTTTCAGAGTGCTGGACTTAATGCTCTGTTATGAACTCGGATTTACTTACCAGAAGGAATACTCGGCTGCAAATTTTAAGTAAATGGAACGATGAACGGTTTTGTGGAAAACAAGACAAGATAATGTACACTGTAATACATTTTGGAACATACTTAATACGTCTATGAAGAAGGATAGAAAAAATCTTATCTTTTTGGTTGTACTGAAATTGTTGGAGAAACATGTAGTAAATACTAATTTGGGGATCTAAATTTTGTAATATTTAAAATATTGAAATGATGAGACGTTCAGCTGATACGTTTGACGAGCACAAAGCCAAACGCAAGTTGCAACCGTCTCGATTGGGGGAATAGGCTGAGGGATGGGGTACTAGGGAGAGAACTCAGCAAATGTCGAAAAGGTTTGCGGTATCAGGATGCGCCAACTTGTGCACGATGGGGAACGTATCTAACTATCATACTTTGATTTCTTACTTGAAACACTTTTAGACTTCGTTAGATTGATGAAGTAGCGTTTCTGAGCGATTCAACTGCTAAGGCCTTTATTCCCGTAAGTTGAGTGCAAGTTGTATCGCGGGAAGTGCCGTGATTTTCTTTCGCCATCGATCGTCGCTCTACCATTAGAACGATTTAACTACGTTGCATAAGATTTTGTTTTTTACCTAACTTTAATGATTCAAAACTTTTTACTAAGTAACTACTTGTTAACTTATCTCGACTTGTCTTTTCACATTTCCCTCTCATAATGGTCACTCATAACTCGCTCCACACGATAATCATTTAACTGTTTTCATTTTCCCCTCGAAACCACAATCATCTCGGTCCAGTTAAGTTATGCAAGATATATCGAATAATTAAAGATGTTGTCATTGCCAACAATGTTTTTTAATTCAAAAGCAGCTTTCGATGGCTTAGCCATCATCATCAGTTGTCTGCTAGATGGAAGCCACAAAACGACTACCTACCTACGTAGTCGTTTTGTGGCTTCCATCTAGCAGACAACTGATGATGATGGCTAAGCCATCGAAAGCTGCTTTTGAATTAAAAAAACATTGTTGGCAATGACAACATCTTTAATTATTTTAAAAATGCCAAAGATATCCTACCACAACACCTATAGATATAACTTAACACCTATAGATCGAACTTGTAACCAAAGCAATAACAAGTAATAATCTACCAGTAAGAAATAAAATAATATTGCATTTTTATTTATAATTGTATGTAGTTTTAATAAATACCATATACTTAAAATTTACACTATAGTTTCTGAGTTATACATATTAGTATTATGAATTATACTTGAATCCTATTTTAATTACCTTTTATGCAATTGAATCGTTTATTTCAGAAACCCGAAAACGCCTAATTCCTCCTTTCACGAAACCTGAGAATACGTCTGCCAATTTTTCAAGATTTTAATTTTTTATCAAAGGAGTTGATAAATGAATATTTTTCACATGAACACTGTATGTATTCTCCTGGAACAATAATCCATCGCTAAGGCGTGTTTTATATTTTGGCGTTTGATGGGTTTCTGAAATAAACGATTCAATTGGGTGTGTAAAAACTAAACGTTTAAAAAAACTAATTACAGATTTTCTTTGCTTTTAGTTGATGATCACATAATCTTTAAGGCTAGAATGTGTGAAATAGGAAGAGGAATGGGAAAATTTCGAAATTTCAAATAGTGTGTTTTATCCGCCAACTAGAGTTTTTTTGTTTCACTCTAGGGACACTTGAGTTGGAAAGCAAACATGAAAACCGGTTCCTCATGAGAAGCCCTCCATGGTCCTCCAACTGTACCGGCATCTGAATACATTACAATAGGCTCTCCGCACATTCAGCTCACGTCTTTCAGCGACGTGAACGGACGACGTGCGTGTCAGCCCGCGCACGTCACAGAGGCGGAAATGGAACAATGTTTTTGTCAATCTGATGCTAGATGGGTGGACGAGGCTGCTCACCTCTGCGACGAAACATTTCGGGATGATCAAAATCAGAGTTCCTCAATGCCAGCGCGACTACACAATAAACATAATGGCACAACGCAGCCGGAGAATTACACATTACAAATTGTAGATTCCTAGGATTTTATTGTGTTCTAACTTTTAACAAATGTGACATTTTGGAGTATAGTCATATTACAGTATGTAACGGGATGTTGGTCAGCCGTTAACTACTGTCAGCGCATGGTAGTAATTAGGAAATGATTTGGCAGTATAGGCAGTTATATGAGGGTATTTTCGAGGTTCCATATGAAGCAAATTCTTTGCGAGACACTGAAATAAAAGGTAAGTTAAATAATTGAAACTGAACGACATAATGTGTGGCGCTTTTATATAGAAAATTATTTAGAGTCGATTAATCAATTTTTGAAGTTATATTACTAAATGATTTCGCATTACGCTATAATATCTTCTATCTATTTCTATCATGTACAATTTCTAACAAAGAAAATGCACATTCAGGAGTTCTCATAATGCGAAATCAGGTATGAAATTATGACAGATATTATCTGAAACTAAATTAATAGAGTTGAAAGAAGTAGTTAAAGAAAAGAAAATTTCTATCCGACATCTCTTGAAAGCGAAAACAATGCAACTCGCCACATCTCTAAAAGTATCTTCTACCACCACCACTACGCGCGTAACCATCTCTCCCTCGAAAAAGTGGTTTGCGAGCAGCGAGGCGACACGGCGTCGCAAAAAGTAGGAAGCCAAGGGCACGAGGAGGGGAAATGAAGTGGGAGGAAAGGAGGGAGGAGGGAGTGATGCAAGGGAGAGAGAGATGCACGAACCGAAATGCGAGAGAAGACGACACATGGGGTGAAGAGAAAGGGGTTTCGAATGCACGGGACGGAGGGAAAAAGGGCGGACAAGCAAGAGGGAAGAGGGAGGGGGAGGAGGATGACGAGAATGGGTATGCAACAGAAATATATAGAAGATACGAAGACCTACGAACAGGGGAAGGGGCTAGTGGTAACACGGGAGGGCCATAAAGCATGTTGACAATGGCGCGTGACCAAGAGGAGGGAAGAATGGAGGGGAGTAAAGGGAGGTCTCCGAACGGTGAGGCCCAAGAGGCTGTAACCAAGGCGGGGGGGGGGGGCGTGAACGAAGGAGAGGGAACCTAGCGTAAAGTAGGAAGAGGGGGGCACCAAGTGACAGGGACCGAGGGGTGGAGAAGTCGAATCTAGGTTCAAGGGTCAAGGAAGAATATTGACTACAGGGCGGGGACCAACAGGCAGGAATATGGTAGGGGACTAAAGAGCGGTCACCGATGGGCAGAGACTATTGGGCCGTAAACAAGGGATGGAATCCAAGGGGAGGAGGCCGAGAGAATACAACGGGTTGGTGACCATGTGACAGGGACCAAGGGGATTGATTACGAGGCGGTGACAACAGAGGAGACTTAAGTGCAGTCACAAGGATCTAAAGGATCTAAACGGTCCGAAGAGCGTACTAAGGGGGTCGTGGGACCAAGAGGAGGGAGTCGAAGGGTGATGGCCAAACTTTGGGAACCAAGCGACTGAGACCAAGTGGTGGGAGCCACGAGTCTGAGACCAAGGGGCAAGGCAGCATGTTGACAATTGGACGGGTGCCAAGAGTGGTCGGGGACTAAAGGGACAAACGAGCGAGGACGCACTGGGAAGAGACTTAACGTGTGGAAACTCAAAAACAAGTAGGCCCAACCAACGCAAAGGGGAGATACCACAAGCGCGGGGAGGGCCATCTACCATGGCGGCATTTATTGAGCTTACGAAGAGGGCCGGAGTGGTGGAGGCGGACGAGTAGGGGAACGACGGGGGAGAGGAACGAACCGCGCAGGGGCGGGGACAGGGGCGGAGGCGGGGGCAGAGGAGGAG
>BOPP01000127.1:1532453-1544112 GCA_017312745.1 Gryllus bimaculatus | reverse complement strand
AGGCGGGGGCGGTAGAGCCCGGCGCGTGCCGCCAAACTGTCAGCAGCGCCTGTCACTTGTATTCGGCTTAAGTTCGTCTCCGTCAACTCTTTCGCCCTCCCGTCCGCCCTCTTCCACCCCAGCGGCCGCGGCGAAGTTAGACAGGCGCCGGCCCCGACAAGCGCAGTCCATCTTTTTTGAATTTTTATTTTGTTATTTTTTTTCGTAATTCCTCCCCTACCCCTTTCTCCTCCGCTCACATCTCCTCAACTTTATCCCCTCCCCCGGCAGGGGTGGATTTTCTGCAAAGAGTTCTTGTTGCTGTCGTCATATTTCCGACGGATTGTTCGCGGAGCGAAAAAATGGCTGCGGCGTGAAGAGCGCTGAGTTATGGGCGCGCGACGTGAGTGATATGCGTGCGCTCGTGTGTGCGCCGGGAGCGCGTCGGGCGGCAACTTGGCGAAGCGTGCGGGAAAGACGTGCTCACGCGAGCCCGGAGGGGCGTTTGAATGAAGAGTCCAGTGAATAAAATCTATTCTTGTGCGAAACATTCCGGTGGCGTTTGTAAAAGCACGAAAAATGTTTATATCATCATCATCATCGTCTTCATCATCATCATCATCGTCAGCATCATCATCACCATATTTTGCATGACAAGAAAAAATTATTTGTGTGAATTGGAATAACGCAGTACGTCTATGTGTAGTTGATTTTTTGATTATAGGTGTTATAACATTGTGCACACATAAATATGCTTTTAATGCAATCACGTAATTCTTCAGCTTTATTGACATGTGATGCTAAAATAAGAATGTTTATTATAACAATGTCGCTTCTCCAAATACCATGACTCAAGAAATTAATAACATAATGAATATCATACATCAATAATAGGTGACATTCGAACATTGTTACAGATCTGTACACATATTTATAATATGGACAAGTGTTTTTGTGTGGTAAATATGCAGGTTTTAAAGTTAAAGTTAAAAAGACCAGTAAGCAATGTTTTTAGTTCGATAATGACGACGAAGGATCTCTGATTTGGCTACATTTCTACATGACGCCTTTAAGGAAACCATTGTTTCTCAACACAGATATTGCATTATTAAAGCTATTACGTCAGGTAATACACGTTTTCGTGCAAAAAGTAATATGCATCATTCATTTAAAACTGAAAATAGTTTTTTGTCTCTGTAACCCATCATCTAACGGCCTTGAGTTACATACTAGGTTCGAGAATGTGCGTGGATAATAATTGTAATATTTCTGTAAAGCTTTTGGTGCAGTTGTGGCGTACGTGGCTTTTTGCCCCAATTTTACAGTTTCTTTTGTTATTCGACTGAATGAGAAAATTGGACTTTGTGAATCAATCATGCCAAACACTCACGAAGTGTATAATATTGATTAAATTTAACACCCGAAACCCAAACCTTAAAGAGTATGAAAAAAACAAACAACTAACTTCTTTGTAGGGCATCATCCTGAACGAAAGGAGAACAAAGGCATATGTTCTCGGAATATAATTGCAGAAAAATATATTCTAGCAATTTGCTACTATGTATTATTTTTTAACATCTGCTGTCATATAGATAATACATGACAAGCTTAGATGTAGATCAACTTTTGCCTGGTTTAAAATAAGTAGAGAACTTTCTCGCGTTTTGAACATTGAAATATTAAATGATCTACTTTGTAAAGTAATATATCTCTCGATAAAATTTATCTATCGGCTAAAAATGAAATGTTAGTTTAGTGAATTGCGATCTACATTCAAAGAAAAATTCCTTCTCTTCCACAATGTTGATTAGACCGTAAGCAAAAATATTGGTAATTTGTTGATATATTCTATTTTGTTCTGCTTGTTACAATACAAAACATTAAATTGCATTTTCTGTTGTACTTTCTAGAACGTACTTTCAAGAAGTTTAAATATTCAATGACTTTATTTGCTCTCATAATGAAAATGGAGTTTGTTTTCATTGCCAAAACCAGTTTAGTCCTGGAAAACACAATACATCAAGTTGGCTTAGACAAGATTGTTTTAAAAAATGCTTTCCGTTTCTGCTTTTGACAGAGAAGAAATATTTTACAGATGTTCGTAACAAATGAATGTACATTTTTAACCAGGAAATTAATTTGAATTTCGTCACTTATCAACTAATTGACTAATATGCCTCCAATTACCGAAGCAAAGTACAGCAAAGCTATTAGTCTCTGGGACAGACTATTAATATGCATCAATCGAGCAAGCTGTATTAAATCCCGTGTCACAGAATGCAATATTATTGGCAAATGTATAACTACATGTGTATTCACAATGCTCATTACAAATGACGAAACCGTTTTCATAATGCCATATCCAAAATACTTTTCCGGAAAGATTTTACATATATTGGCATTTAAAATACAAGTTAAATTAAGAAAAAATAAATAAAAAGAATAATCGAAGTTCAAGTATGATGCGTTGCCACGATGAAAATCAACTTAGATTTTGATTGAAAATTCGCTTTCTGCGAAATACTGCAGAAATGAAATAATATCGAAGCAAATGTTTATAAAGAAGAGCGAATTGAAGGGTTTTAATAATGGAATAATATTGGTATTTCTTTGACGAATAAGTCTTATGAATAAACATCGGTTGCTCGATAGTAACCGACCGATGCGATAAAGAAAATAATTCTCTATGCCGATTCTAGAACTAATGATGTTTTTGTTCGGTGTACAGACGTTTGGTAATCGACAATTCGTAAATTTTATTGGCAAATAATGTAACATAATTATACTGACTAATGACAGTCTACATGGCAACAATAGAAAAGAAGGGATCTGGAGATCGGGATATGGGAGACAGGAAATAAAATGGAACAAATATTTTAATTAAGACGTGAGAGTAATTTTGGGTCGCGTTGAACAGTGGCTGAAGTTAATGAGAGAGTTCCACGCGGAAAAGGGGCAAAATCATTCATTTTTACGATTGAACAGTCTAAAGCAAACGTTTTCTTCTCCGACGGTTACAAGATCGGTGTGTGGACAGATTAGCTAAGAATTTGTTTAACAATCAAATGTTTTATTGAAAAAAAATATTTTGAAATATAAACAAATAGGATTCTTGCCTTTCTTGATATGCAAACATTTTGTGAAAAAACAATAATTTTTTGTTAATTTTCACAAAACGCTCATTTGAGGTTTTTTACCATCTTTACCGAGACGTACATATTATTAATTAGCTAAGTAAAAACAGTTACAATATCGAAAGTGTAGTATGCACTTATTTTGATTACAAGGATACGAACTTTTTGTGGTACGCAAACATATCAAAACCTGAAACATCTCTCGCTGAAGAGAGGTTTTAAAATGACTAAATTTGAAGGAAAAAAGGTGTATTAAAATCAGGAGTTAACATTCAAGCACCGAGATGGATTCAGGGCATCCCGATAATGCCCGCAGCATCGACTCTTCTCAGCCCTTTCCTCCCTTTCCGAGGCCCACCGCGACGCACTGGAACCATAACAACAGCGCTCGTCTCTTGTTACTAGCAACAATGTGCGTGCGCTATGTATTTTCGAGAACAACCTGGTCGAGATTGTTCTCGAAAATACAGAAAATTCTGTAAACAAAACCAGCAAAAAAGTAGAAAAACGCTGTCGACTAGAAATATTAATCCTCTCGCGTACTACATTATCCAGTAATTAGTAATGCGAAAACAAACATAAGTATTATTTACTTGAAACATGCGCATTAAACGGAATCGACAGGGGAGCGAGATCTCCATCAGAACGCCGATATACACGGTACAATTTTCGTGCAGCTACTTATAGTTTCTGTACAGAACATTCAAGATCCAAAACTAGACGTACAAAAGCCAAAAGTCCGGTCTGTACATTTTCTGTATGAATTCTGTATCACTTCAAGACGCCGCTAGGTGGTCTGTAGGGAAACAACTGAATTACGCTTATTTTCAGTGGCGGTAGTTCTGTGCGTTCGTTCTTAAGTATTAATTTACCACGAGGAGCACAGAGAAGAAAAATAGCAAGGCGGAAATCGGTATAGAAATAGTTTATCAGAATATCATTTCATACAATCGCACCTTGACATACCTAACCACAAATTGAAATGACCGATTACCGTCACGTCGGGTGAACAAATCCATTAGTGAACGATTCTGCCGCTAGAGGCGCTTGGGTCAAACTGTAAACTTTCTGAATGAAAGATTACGAACACGCTCACTAGTTTCCGAGCAGTCTGGACTGCACGTTTTCTGTACGTCCAATCTGCACGGACACTGGACCGTGTATACTGTAATGAGTCAAGATTGAATGTGTCTTACATCGACGTGTGTACACGCCCTACTTGGGACGAAGACATAGGTTGGATACTATGGAGACGGTAGAGATATGCGGAAGAATGAAATCAACAACCCGAACGGTCGACTCGGTGTACGGACAAAAGTTTGACGTCTTGAAAGATAGGCGAAAGATATGCATGCTGAAGTGTGGACGAAAGTTTAACGTCTCAGAACACAGACGAGGGACGTACATGTTACAATAAAGAAGAGAGTTGCAGGTCACAGAGTATAGACGAATGTTCCACGTCTTGGAATATAAGCGCGAGGTATTCGTCTTGAAATATAAACGAAATTTGGACGTGTTGAGAAGACTTTTAGCATTGTGTTTTTAGTTCCAAATTGTGTAACGTTTCTGTTGTTGTTATAAATGTTATTTTGAAATTGGAAGCTTTTTAAAATTAATAAACCAGTAAGTTGCCGTATTTGAAATTTATAGTGTATGACGTACAATCAACAACCCTTATTAAAAATTAATCGATATTTCTATTTCCTCCCCATGAATCTAATCTATTCAATGAAAAGATAAGAACCATCACAATTCCAACCTCAAGAAAATAGTTTCCAAGTATTGTGCATGGCCCTGGTAGTTACCAACTAGCCCGGTGTTCCTCTGCGTTGCGATGCTTAAGCCACTTTCAGGCGGGATTGAATTGGTTAATTTTTCATTTTAAACAGTCTATCCCCGGTTCTCCCGAGCTGTCGTCGGTGCTTCATCGGCTAGGTCGATATTTTTTTGTTGGCGATGGAGAGAAGAAAGCACTTAGAACTTGTAAATCTTCGTCTAAAACCATTCCCTCAGATAAACATCATAATTTTATAATGATTCACGTTAATAATTGCTGGTACGGATGGCCAAGATCGTTAAGACAGTCGTAGTAGTGTCGAAACGATCTTGGACCAAAGGATCGCGGGTTCGAATTCCGCCTCGGACATGGCTCTATGCGTGTTCGTCCGAAAATCCAAAACACAATGAACTCACATATTATTGGAGTAAAAATATTCCCAGCTAAGATATAATGGATAATTGTAAAAAATGTTTACCATGTTTGAAAATCGTGAAAGATGCAAAAACACCATAATAATTATTTTTAAACATGCTCAATAATGTCAGTAATATTCACCCTTTGTTTCTATTAAAGATAAAAATATAAAATTTTGTAGGACAGTGTAAATAACTCAGAAATCCCTAATTAGCGAATTTCGCTTTTAGCGAACTTATAACATTGGCGATTTTAAGATTTGCGAGTGCGTCATTTAGTCGTCCTGAAGCCGTTCCTCCTTTCTTGAAAGAGAGAAGATTTCAGTTTCTTAGATAATCTTATCTGATAACCTGACTCTAAGGACATAGGAGCTCAAAGCATCACGTTAGATAAGAATATTAAGTTTGAATTCGAATTCAGAATAACATAACAACGCAATAGTGAAGTAATTAAATTCAGTTACAACAAATAGCAGGCGAGTGCTTCGACGCAATAAATAGAAAAGACATCCTGGATCATAGTATACTGTTACATTAATGACCTCTCTAAAGAGGAGAAACTCGGATTATCGTGAAAGAAAACCTCCGCGTATGTGGCGATGAAAGAAGAATTTGCATCTTCGAGTAACTTCGATGTCAAAACAGTTTGTGGTATTCTAAAACTTTCACAAGCTCTGGTCGAAAGAACATTTGTATCTGAACTGGAAAATAACTTCAATATTTAAGAGAGAAATAGAAGCAGCATTTTTTTTACATTTGGATATTTTTAACACAACAAGTAGATCGCCAAAACAAAAATAGCCAAAAACTTTTTCCAATTACTTTCATCTTTGAAATATCTTTCAAATATAGGGTTTTCTTTATTTTTTGGGGGATGTTAATTCTAAATTGCAGTTGAGGTGGGACCTAGACATTACTGCACGTGTTTGATACATATTTTTTTCTTTCTTACCTATTTTCCTATATACAGAAACCTAACCCAGCTTTCGCATTTTTTAAGGTATTACCGTAATAACAACACAAATACTCTTTGATCTTTTTACGTGTATTTCGAATTTTGGTTTATGAAATTTTGTTTCTTAGTTCTTCTAATGTATTCTAATAATGATTTAAAAAACGTCAGGTCGTCACGTCGAGAACTTAAAAACAGTCTTGTTTAATACATTTTTTTAATTGTGTAATATTTGTGATGATTGATTGTCAGTTATTCCCGGTGTGTCAAGTGATGAGTCAATTAGTCGTATGTGTAGTGCAGAATGGAGTCATTAGTCCCGTATTTTCATCGTGAGAGGTGTCGATGATCTTTCCTCGCTGAATAACAGGATCCGGTGCCGACCTACCGTCGGCTTGCAGCGTTCCCACCCAGGAATCTCCCACCAGCGTGGCGCCCCGACTGTCTCAAGCTCTACGTTCTAGACCGATCTCTTGACATGAGTGGAAGTGTAGAGCGTGTTAGAGGAAATGTGTTTGTAAGGGGTGAGGGTAGGACAAGGAAGAGGAAGGAAAAATCGCGTCCATGGCCCGTTTTGTTAGGTTACTGCTCTAGCATTTGCCTGGTGTTGATAGGAGAAACCACCGGAAACTACAGATTAAATCAGCGGACCACTAGAATTCTCACGACAGCGACCAACCTCGACCTAGCTAACTAGCTGTTGTCAAAAATACTATTGCCATTGAGATTCGAACCCAGAACTTCTTAATCAGAGGCACTGTAGTGATATCAGTTGAAACCCTGAGTCACCTCTCTTGGTGATTATTGATAAGAAATGGGTTTTTCATTAAAACAAATAATATTTGTCTTATTTTTATAATAAGCGTGAAATACTTAGTAGATTTATTGAGAAACAAAAGAAAGGGAAAATATTTAAAATGTAATCAATACTACAACAAATATTCAATCGTAGTTTATATTATTTCCAATTTATACACACAAACCTGCAACTTACAAAGGGAATCCTTACGTAGACCACAAAATAACATTAAAGTTAAATTGGAATTTCAGAGAATAAATAATTGAAGTTGAGATTTTACTGTTTACAATACATATATAAAATTGGAGTATAAGAAATATGTGGTAATATGAATATATAATAAATGAATATATAATATATATATATATATATATATATATATATATATATATATAATATATATGAAATATGTGCTAAGGTTCGTGTTAAAACCTCTGCAGAATATGTTGAAATGCTCCCAGTAAATGCCTTAACTCGTGAAAAATTTCTGGTAACGCGAGGTGCAGGCAGCGCTTGATAGCGCCTGCGGACGGCGAGGTGGAGGCCCTCCAGTCCGGCTTCCTGCACGCGCACCCGTGGGGCACCCGGAGGGGGAGGGGCGGCCGCCCGCGTGCCGGAGCGTCGCGTCGCGGAAGGGGGCAGCGCGTGGGCGGCATCGGCAATGGACCCTTCCGGCACCGCCCACGCCGTTACTGCGACTTCTCCGGCGCGCGCCTCCGCCACTCGCCTGCGCGACTCCCACCCGTCTCCACACGAGACCAGTCGCGGAGACAATGTCGTCTCGCGCGATTCGCCCGTCGCGATTCTTTGGAGGGAAAGTAAAGTCAGCTGTCTCATGTTGTAGATTGTCTGCGTGTAAAGAGATGCTTAAACGTTAAAGAAGCCTTCGAGTAAAATCCAGTTTCGTCGCCAGAATGATACCTCCTTTCTCTGCCAAACGATGAAAGGAGCATAGTGGAATATGTATAGTCAGACGGATGACTAGGCTTGATGGTCTGATCCTCGAAATTGAAAATATGGCATTGATTGAATGGACTGTAATCGCCCCTTTCTTGCGCGAAACCGCGCTTATTCCTGCGTTCACTTGTTACCCCACCTTCCGACCTGATATGCGGCCTTACACCCGTGCACGTCGTCGTTTCAGTGCCAGACACTTCCCCAGCTCGCTCTCTCCTTTGACGTGACCGCGCTAGCCAGCGCGAGAACTCCCGCAGTCAGGACATACCCGGCAGTAAGGCTCAAATAGACCGGCGCGGAAGTCGCGCAATCTGCATTACCGCAATGGAAATTTTGCGACACGTGCTGCCGTTCGAGTACGTACAGATCTGCGCAGCAGGCGAGCGTCGAGGCAGCGTTTTATTACCTGCGGATTTGGAAACTCAGTCGGACGCGTTTCGACCACTACCGCTCCAGTGTCGTGGAAGTCCACTCGCCATAACGAGTTTTCTCTTCCCCTCTGGGTGAGGTCCTACTGCCGTAGTTTATCGGTTGAGGAAAGCTGTCACCAAACGCTGAGTCACAATTGACTTTCCGGTGTGAACTGTCTCGTGGATTCCGCCGCTGCGTCTAACGCGGAGCGTTCCGCGCCGCACCCGCTGCGGATCTCCCGCGCCGCTCTGAGAGCCGTAAGACAGGCGAACTTCCACGAAACTCGAGTGCCAGCGGTCGAAACGCGTCTGACTGCGTTCTCAAACCCGCAGGTAAGAAAACGCTGCCGCGATGCTCGCCTGCCGCGCAGTTCTGAACGCGCTCATAAGACAACACGTGACGCGAAATTTCCGCTGCAGCCATTCCGCGCAGGCTGCGGATCTGTGGGAGCCTTTATCTACTCCGCGTCCCCAACCGCCGCCTCATTTCTCCCACTGCCGCGTTCCCACTTGCCTCAATGTTCCCAATCACTTCCGCACCCTCGCCCACCCCTCCACATATCTCTTATTTCCTCGTGCACCACATCTGTACCCACATTCCCACCTGCCTTTGTCTTCTCACTGTTGTTATCCCATTGGAATGTGTGAACAAACTCGTCAACTTAGCAAAATCCATGAGCGCGTATATTGATTAATAATGCATGAGGCTTGTTCTGATATCAAATCAGCGTTCCTGAAAGTATTTTTGAAAGTACATGGGTATTCCTTATGGGGTTCACACCGATTACCGTTATTCAGATTCACCAACAGAAAATTATTTTCTGAGTGAAACATTCATTATACTTCGAATGTTTCGAGAAATTAGAAGAAGCACGCCCGCTTAATCAACCTATAAAATGAGAATATGTTCATAACAATATTTGAAAAGCCTTAACACTCTTAAACAGATTTAGTATTGTATAAACAATGCAGTGGTGAAAGCTCACTTTCTTCAGAAGAATTCTAATGATGATATTATATTTCACTATAAGCACGATAAATGAAAGCTATTTCATTTTCGACATCAGTGTCTAAAGCAAGCTTTTATAATATTCTTACATCTTTCAATATAATGTGAGAGGATTTTCTCATTTCTTGACTTCCGGGAAGCGGCATCGCATGAACAGAATTCGCGAGGCCCGATATGAGACTGTGAGACAGAAGCTGACGGGATATTAAGTCTAGAGTTGGAGGCACCGGCTTACATTCAAAGGACCAACATGAATGGAAGTGAATGGAGGAATAGAGGGGAACAAGAAAGCGTCTTGGAGAATATTTCTCTCAGATATTTCGTCAAAAGGTCTTAGCACCAGATGACATCTAAATCAAAATACCATACTATTTCAACAGTGACTGTACTTTTCTATTCACGCGTTCACTCTTGCTTTTTATTCTTTTTGATATAAGCTGTAACAATTGCGCGTAACATTATAAAGTAGAACAGAATTTACATTTATTCACCAAAGCCTAACATTGGATTATATTGACACTTTGACATGGATAGAGGAGCAAATTGGAAGGATATTCCGGGCCTTACATATTGCAGTAAAGAAGATTTCTACCATTATTTCGGAACATTTCTTACTAACTGAACTTAAAATTACACATTTTGTGATTGAGGCTATAATATGAAAGTAGATTGGGTGCAAGATCGGGATCCCCTTCATGAACACCAAAGTGTAGCAGTCAGAAACATGTAGCCTTAGGAATGCATAAACCCATAAACTGCTGGAAACCGCGGCAGTAGGTCCGTTTCCCAGCGCAAAAGAAATTAAACAAATCTAGAGAGACCCAGTCATCACAGTAAAAGAGGGCGCTGACATAATAGGTTACTAGTCTTGAACATTTCTTCTGAAGACGATAAAATCGTCGATCCCCTCCTTATTACATTTTATCAGTTATGCCAAATAACCTTAGATACTCCACACATATTCCTACGTGTCTCCAAGTAGCAGCAAACAGAGCGAAAGTTCGTTTTCCTTTCTGGTCATTCCTTTCATGTCACATATCATCCGCTAGATCACGCAGAGAACAATATATTCTATACAATATACATAATATTATAGACAATAAAAGGAAATACATTAATAATATATTCTCGGCTGAATGATTCCAAGCGATACAAAAATACGTATCATGTGCCGGAAGAACTACCGGAGGGCAGAAACAGAAGGAGAAGGTGAAATTGTTTCTCAAATTTCTACCAAACCGATGATATTGTGACGTACTAGCAAACGAACCTCGTGGCAACTGTTAGGGGACGCGTGGTAAGGTATTAGTAACAGGAAACCGCCTCGCCACAGGAGGGAGAGAAGGGTTTTTCCTAAAAGCCAGCACGCGGCACAAGGAGACACGAGGCTTTGGGGTCCTCCGGTCTTAAGAAACGCTCATCGCAACCAAAGGGCGCTGTGGGGGTGGCGTGACGTAGTAGGTCACGTGAGCCTCGAGAATATTAGGGAGTGCACAGAGCCAGTGGGTGCGTTCTGGAGACAGTGGGAGAACCTCGTGCAATTGCACAAAACTTGGCGCCACGACGGTGCACGGCTCGCGAGGCAATTCAGGTGTTGACGAGCCTGTGGAGGACTTTGTGTCCTTGGGTGACTGCGGTCACGTGGAAGCGACGCTGTGTGCGTGCTCCGAGGTGAGGAGTGGTTGAGTGCCATGATTCACGTCGATTCTTAATCGGGTAAGATGGCTCCTGCGATCGAGGCAAACTATCAGTTGGTACGCTGGTACGGACTTTGTGTCCCAGTAGGACACCCGGTCAGGGAAGCTTGGCTTTGTGCGCGCATTAGATGTAAGAATGGCGAGTGCCACAATTGAAACCCATCATCAATCGGGTTGAGATCGCTCCCGCGATCAGGGAATAGCAGGTCTATCAGAGCTAGGAAGTAAAGTGTAAATTCATTGTAAATATTTGCTGTATTTCCTTGTAAATAAATGTTTGTTATATGAAAGCTCGTGTCTGTATTCACTGTGAGTATCCATGACGTCACAATATGTTTCTAGAGTAATGAAACATAACCACCACAATAATATTTCATGATCCAAACCCTGCAGCAAATGCTGCTCACACAGATACCACGTGGCACCAAAGAAATACAAGGCGCCGTCAGCACCCCTTTGTGGGGTTTCTGCCCTCGAACAATAACATGGCTTTTTATCTAAGTCCGAAGGAGTGGGCGGTGGGGCGGCG
>BOPP01000127.1:1514752-1528251 GCA_017312745.1 Gryllus bimaculatus | reverse complement strand
CCCCCTTCGATCCCACCCCACTCCGCCCCCTCACCGCCTGCAGAGTGGCTAATTGAAAGGTTGCAGCGGACGCTCTGGTTCGGTGACCCAATAGCAAGCACCCAGGACACGTTTCTGTCCTGGAAGGCGTCTATTGCGTGGGCCAGACGATTAGGGGCAGACTGCGAAGTGGTAATAGTCTCCTGATAGGGACATTTAAAATTCAAACACGGGACAAATCGAACAACTGAATACCATCTTTACTTACGTAACAATCGAAACGAAAAGAAATAACCCGTGTCGATAGTGTATATCCGAGTGAGAGAAATAATACAAGGTATTGATTTAGAGTTGACGAAACAAAATGAACGTAGCGATGGTGTCACTATACTATGTTCTTCTTGTGCTACTTTTTGGAAAACTATTTTGTAGAGTTGTATACAACATCATATTGGCTTTATCATAAGAGGTAATTAATTTAAAAAAAGGATAAGGTACTACTGTTCACACTCTTGTATTCGAGAACGAAGATTCGTTGAAAATTGTTTAACTCCACATTACCGTAAACATAAAAGCACCAATATAAGCTAATGGTATCGTCTGAATAATTGTTTCATGTTGATTAAATAATACGTGTTCTAAATAATAATTTCAATGTTATATAGTGAATAAGTACAGAAGGTAAAGTGTGCAACCATAACTTTCCCGAATTTATTGTATTGTTTTTCACCTAGCCTTAAAAGTAAGCTAATTTTATACAATGAAGAGATCAGTAAGATATAATCAAGCCACAAACATGCAGTTTTTAGATTCAGCACTTTTGAGTTTGACAAAAGCATGGAAATCAATGAGGGACCAAGAGAAAGTGAAGAGTTCGTGTAGTCCTGTCGTATCGCTAGAAAGTAGAAACTTATAATATTGAATGGCAGCAGCTTTGCTAGGGGAAAATCTAGATAAAGTCAACTTGAGAACCTAAATACTGTGGTTGATGCGTATCTTTCACTGACATTGCAAGGTTGAATAATTCGGGCTAATGATTTTCCAGCTAACGCTTTCTAAATAAATCAATGTGCAAGATATATTTTATACACTGATAAACTATTTCTCATAACTCATAGTAGATTGCACTGTCATGATATCTGAGATTCGTCGCAGACATTCCGAGAATTTACGTCCGAGCAATCACGACTAAAGAAAACACCGTTTAGAGCGGTCCCAGAAACGAATGCACCCGCGCAAAAACCTAAGTTGGTTAACCTCGCCTCACAAAGAAAACAGCGAGATAATGGGCGGCAAATAGGGGGATCTGCCGTCGCGTGGTATGTACTTTAGAATTAACTAAAACGCGCCAAAGAGGCGAGCCGGCCTTTCGCATTACACGGACCTCCAACTTTGAAAGACAGAACAAGAAAACTCGCGAAAAACAAAGCCCCCGCTGCAGGCCTCCGGCGCGCCCGTCCTCGTTGGCCCGAAGGTAGTCTCCTCCGCAGAGAAGTCCTCGGCCGGCGAGGCGCTCTGTCTGCACGCGGGGGCGGGGCAGGGGACGAAGGCAGCGCCTGGGGATGGGGCGAGCGCGGAGAGCGGGGACGCCGTGAGGATACAGGCGGCGGAGGATGGGGAAGGCGGCCAAAGGGAAAGTGTGGAAAGCGGGGAAGAAGAGAATCGTAGACAAAGAGGGAGAGGAAAGCGCGGACGGTGACGAAGGTGGAGGTGGGACGGAAATCATTACGGAACGGAAGTCATGCGAGAACGTGAGGATGGAGGCGAGATCGAAGAGAAGGATGGAGGTGAGAACGGAAGTGAAAACAAAGGCGAGGATGGACGCGAGAAAGGGGGCAAAGATGGGGATGGGAACGGAAGCGAGAACAAAGGTGAAGACGGATGCGAGATAAGAGGTAAGGATGAAGATGAAAACGAAAGAGAGAAAGTTGGCGAGAACAGAAGAATGAATGAGAGTAAGATCAAAAGCGAAGAGAGGGATGTACGCGGAAACGAGGGCAGCCGTGAGTGACGCAAGAATGCAGGGAAGAATGAATGCGAAGTCGCAGAAAAGGAGAGACGCGAGGAGGCTACTGAGGCAATGGTGAAGTCACAGGCAGCGAGGGAAGGGGTGGGGACGGGGGATCGGTGGGGGGGGGGCACGAAATGGCGTGCGCTTTTCTACTCGAGGAATTCTGCTCCTGCCAGCAGCGCGCTCGGTCCTCTCGACATCCTTTACTTCCTCTATATATCTTTCTCCTTTTTCAATTCCGGGCCCAAAATTCCGCTTGCTTCTCCTCCCAGTAAATCGCGCTGCGCTCCCCGCCACTTCTCCCCTCCCCTCTCCGTTCTCCGAGCCTCCACCGCCGTCGTCTCATCTACTTTCCAGGAATTTTCGCCCAGCGCCCGGAGGACGGGGTGAGGGTGGGGGAGGGCCCGTATCACCCCTCCCCCCTCTCAGGCCCCGCCTCTCAGTGCGCGATGAGACCTCCGTCTCATTTCCAGGAATTTTCCCTTCCGCGCTCGCCTCTTGTTGGCGACCGCCGCGCCGCGTCGCGTCGCGTCGCGTCGCGTCTTGTGGGCCGCTGTCGATGCTCGCTTCGTCGCCAAAGCCGCTTCGGCCGGGGAGGTCTCGCGCGCCGCTGTCACCGCCGCCGATCTCCTGGCGGCCGCTTCGCTCTGGCTGCGAGCTCCCCACAATACCCTCGGAGAATATTCCTCGGGACTGACACTTCGTGAACACGTCCCTCAGCTCAGTTCCCAAGTAGCCCGCTGCGGGAAAACTCTGCCGCTCCGTCATAGCCACACTAGCACTTACTGGAAGCAGCGAATTTATCACAGGTAATACTACGACTGCTTTGGAAATTGTAGATAAATCCCCGACTCGCGAAGCGAGGAGGGTTTTCACAGTACGAGTGCTGTATAATAGAAGTATTCCACGAGTGAAAGTATGCCTAACAGAGTTCCAAAAGTGCACCAAATATTGAAAATAACTGAAATCTGTGTTAAAAGCAAAGAGGTTACGTTAGAGTTCATACGCCGTTTATCGGACATCAACATACTGATCAATGTAGACCGCCTCCTAAGACAGATGAGACACTGTTTATGACTGGTCAGTATGAAGAAGCGGTGTGAAAAATTGAATAGAAAAAGCGATATACTTTTTAGGCATCTTTATGTATAGTTAAACACTATTGGTTTTAATTTCACGAGTGGAATAGTCGATAAACATGTACCAAGTTAAAAGTAGTGGGAATTGGATCCACATTTCGAAGTGAAATGTTTATAATAAACTTCCGATGTGCTCCTTCATTACCATCTAATTTAACTTTTTAGTTGGTACTTATTGTAAAATATTAAAATCAGAGTCCTCGTTTGAGAGACTCTTGAGTACCCACTATTGTGAATACATTGTTCATTTCTAGTTTCTTGAGATCCATATTTAGAGTTATTTTCATTTCACAACGAGGTTTTGTCCTTAATTATATCCATATCCTACACTTAATGTGGAGATGTTGCCCAGAAAACAAATGCGTCATTTTGAGAGGACTCTTTTATGAATATCAACGCGCATTGAATACCGATCATGAAAGTGATATTATAAGATCCTCAATTGCACCATGATCTGTGTCAGACAAAAACATTACATTACAACAATGCATTATTAGATTCCTCACATCATATAGACACGAACTAGTTAAATAAAATGTTTACATGTTACAGGGGACCATCAAGGAAAAAGAAGCTTAGGAGTGGCAGAACTTCCATAACACTGCGAGTATCAGTTTATGTTGCCCAAACATTTTGTGTATATGTGATTCGATGATTTTCAAACTTTGACTAAAGAAATGCTTGAAGAAATGTTTCGTGATTTGTTGAAACGTGATAGAAAAGTGATCTATTACGCTGGTCCTTTAAACGAAAACATTTTCGTTGTTGTGTACCGATTAAAATAAGTTTGCGATTCTAATAATAAAAGGCATTTCAAGATACGACGGCACGTACTCAGAGTTGCCTTTATTAGGGTTTCTTAGTGTCTTTATGTGTGTGTGTTTAATGGGAGAAAAGACGAGGATGAGGAAGAAAGGATACACGCGGTCTGAATCCTGTTTGTTAAGGTCCTGCTCTTCCCTAAGCCGGGTATTTCAGAGGCAAAACCATGCAAAAATACTGATCAGTACAGCTGGGCCCTAGAATTCTCCTCCAGAATCGGAGTGCACCGTGAAATTATTACCAAATTTTTCTGGAGTTATCGTTCTTTTTTGGCAGCAATCCAAAGAAAGGGATATCTTTTCTTATGCAAAAAGCTGTGAGTTATATTAGAGGGGTGTCAGAGGAAATGCTTTAAAAATGTACCTATTTCAAGTTCAAAGGTCTTATAGGAAAAGTGACGCTTTGACAAGAATGTGTACATTTCATACTCGTACGTCCGAGCCTGGTTTGTGTTATCAGAAACTATTATGGCAAAATATGATTTCCAATTACCATCTCTCATACTTGGTTCCAGAAATTCTACTCGTGAATCTACTCTTGTTTGATGAGTGTTCCAACAGAGGTTAAAGTAAAAAAGACTCAAGTTATTCGGGAAGCAGACTAGAAGTGAAGAAGAAGAAGATGATGATGAAGAAGAATAAAAATCTACCGAAGAGATACATTCAGTATCAAAATAATACATCTTTTTTTAAACATCCAAGGTTCGTGTTTTGTAACGCCTGGTAAAAATATTTCATTGCGAAAGGTCAGTGTCGATTTTCTCGGAAAAGACCCTTCAATATGTAAGGATTCTCCTGGTTACAAAAGTGGAATTGAAAAACTTGAAGTCTTGTTGTGAATGACGTTCCAGAAAGATGTGAAAAACTTTTTCAGAATTATAACAACTCACTCAAGATGAAACTGACAACTAGTTATAGAGACAGTTGCTAAAGATCGTAATATATGCCCAACTGCTACTAAATTCTCTGCAAGGAAAAAATAATGTTCACTGTTCGTTCGACCAACTAGATTTTTGACTCTACAGTAGTGACTGTTGTGAGTAAACTTATGCTTGCCTTATAGATGTGTGATTATATTCCTTTTATAGATTAAGAACGGTGTTCCTGGAGCAATTCTGTAGCAATTCTGGACGTGTGAGCTGTCGCGTTGCTCTGATGGAATTGCCTACGTTCGTCGGGATGCACAATAGACATGAATGGGTGCAGGTGATCAGAGAGGATTCTTACGTACTTGTCACCTGTCAGTCACATGTAGACTTATCAGAGGTTTGACATGCAGGGTCATCGGACGCATGAGGTTTTCGCCATAATCATACACGTCCATCCGCTCGAAACAATGTGAAAAGATACTCGTCAGACCAAGAAACGTGTTTCCAGTCATCAACAGTCCAATTTCGGTGTTGATGGGCTTAGGTGAGAGAAAAGATTTCTGTCGGCAGTCATGAAGGGTACCTAAGTGAGTCTTTGGCTTCGAAACCCCATATCTGGAATGTATCGTTGAATGGTTCGCACGCTGACACTTGTTGATGGCTTTACATTGAAATCTGCAGCAATTTGCGGAAGAGTTGCACTTCTCTCACGTGAAATGATTCTTCTCAGTCGTCGTCGGTCCCGATCTTGAACGATCTTTTTGCGGCCACAGCGATGTTCGAGGTTTGATGTTTTACCGGATTTCCGATATTCACGGTACACTCGTGAATTGGTCGTACGAGAAAATCAAAATTTTATCAAGACCTGGGAGATGCTATGCCTCATCTCTCTTGCACCGACTATGACACCACATTCAAACTCACTTAAATCGTGATAACCTGCCATTGTAGCAGCAGTAACAGATCTAACAACTGTGCCAGACTCTGGTTGTCTTCTATAGGCGTTGACGAAAGGGGCGCCGTATTCTGATTGGTTCCAGATCTCTTTTTTTCAATACGCATGGCTGTACCAGTTTTTTGTTCTTTGTTGTATAAGAAGATAATATTTTACGAATTAGATAGAAAATAGAATCGCATTTTAGTGAAATTATTGGTGGTTATACCAAGTTCGAACTTCAAGGCGTTTGTGGGTCGCTTAGCCATGGTCCGATTATGTTGAAATTTTGCACTGATCATTTTCTATTCGAAACTGAAACCAGAACAGGAGGTAGGAGAAAAACAATTCGGAAAATTACCCTATGGATAAGGGCCACTCTAACGAACATACATGGTCATACCGGAAATAAGCATGTCAAAAATATGGCTACCAATAAAACGTACATTACGAAGTGAAAAAACTTGAAGACGTTGTATTTGTTAGTAATGTTCAATTGGACTCATTTTCCATTCAAGTTCCCAAATTTTTTATATAGATAAAAACGAGATCCAACGTGAATAACGTAGTACGAACTACAATCTCCTCGGCCATTCTGATGAGTAGCTAAGAGGCCTTTCTTTTAGGCCAGTCTTTTCTCCATCAACTCCAGCGTCTTGCTTGGGCATATTTTGGCTTCCCAGCTGCCTCCATTTGCTTGGCCATCGGAGCAAGCCTCGCCACGTCGACAAAGCTTACTTCGCCCCCACCCCGTGCCCCAGCGTTACAACCGTCCCATTCGCTGCCTATCCCAATTCGAGGATCCGGGGTCTGCCTTTCCGTGTCTTCGTGAAAACGTCGCTGCCCGCTGGGGCTCCGCCGGCGCTTTCGACAGGCTCTCTACGTCGCATTAGCGTGCGTGAACGTCGGTTCTGGCTTTTGCTAGGGCGGCGCGGAACGCTTTCGAGGGCCCTTCCGCCCCTGCGCTTCATGAACTTCGTAGGACGAGTCGACGTCTTTTACGAAGAAGCGGTGGCCCTACTTGTCGGTACCCAGTAATTTCCCTTCTCTCTTGGGCTTGCCTCTCTGCGCTGAGCGAGGTAAGTTCTGAAAACTCAAAGCTACGGTTGAAGAATAGAAATTCTGCCATGCGATATTTCAAATTGAATATATGAGAAACGTGTATTTAAACAGTGACGTATATGCTGAGCTTTCTCATATGAATTGAATCTCAATACGAGCATTCCGTAGACCAGGGGTTTCTAATATTTTTCTTTCAACGACATCTTTTTAAAAAATGGTTTGCTTCATCGACCCCTATCAACTTTATCAATAATTTATAGCATAAAAGCAAGTATAACACAAATAATTGCACATAACTGACTTAAAGATAACGAGTTAGACATAATACGAACGAAGTGAGGAAAAAATTGTTAGGTTTATTTTTTTAATTTTTTGTACAATTTCCTTTTTAAACTTTCTGATATAAACAAGTTTTCAAAAACAAGATCTCAGATTATAATTGCGTTAAATATTTATTTTACTACGTCAATGATGTAGAATTTCAAAAGATGAGGTAATTAGAAATTTATTATTAAGTGTCTTGTGTACGTAAAATAATAATAAAATTCATAGTTTTTTGGGGGGAGGGGGAATTATGTTCTTCAATATACCGATCAGCTCTCGTTGCATACTTGAATATCGACCCGGGGTGGATATCGGCCCCGTTGGGAACCTCTGCTATTGACTATCATATAGTTTTTATTTTTAAAATAATTGATGGGTCAAAAGTTATGCAAATCACAGCCACAGATCATTTTGTTCTTTAGTGTTAATACTCAAAGTTTGTAATTGCTAGAATACCTTTTAAAATAAATATATTATTCAATTAAAAACATAAATACGTATATAAGTTATACGTTTTGGTAAAAAATATTCGTATCTCTTTCCAATATATTTAAATTCATTCATGTAAATATATGAGTTCTCAAAGACTTTAAGGGTTTACTAGAGAATACCCAAAGATAATTTTTAGAATATTTGGTATTCCTTTCTCGTTGGAGAGATTGTTGTTAATATTCAAGCCCAATACCCGAGTATCAGTTCTTGTTTTTATGGACAACATGGAATATTTTTCTACGAACTTGTTTTCAATGTGCTGTCCGTATTATTATTCTTTATGCTGATTTTTTTGACTTCAAATTCCTTCGCATAACCTTCCCTATTTACTTTCGTTGCTCTCTCATTCTTGTTCATAACTTTACTACACTTTTTCAACCTTTCTCTATTTACAACCGCCTCTCCATCATTTAACTTTGCAAGCATCTACTCAGCCCCTTGAAAATTTAATTTTCTCTATCAATCTCTCCTATTACATCTTTGCATGTTTCATTCCTATCCGTCTTAAGGTGGCAGGAGCGTTTCGTGAAGAGGTGGGCGTTTCCTCTCACTCGAGCACTCACCAGAGGGCAGTGCCTGTTCACTGTCTTGTGCGCCAACCGAGTTGCAGAGTACTTCACGATAACTGAGCTCGCTTCAATGCTGCACTTACGTGCGAGCTCTACACGCCAGTAGTAGTGCTATCCGGCTCTTAGACGCCCTCAACTGTACCGAATGCCACCAGAAATCATAATAAAAAACCCGAATCAAATGATTATACAATTTAAAATATATTGAACACAAAATATGACTGCAAATTAAAACATTGATTAGATTATTGGTTCAGGACCAACAAATCATATTATTAATCATAATAATATATTTATGAATTATTATGATAAATGAAAAGAAATCTTCATAGCAGAAGAGGTATCAATTACTAGCTCTAAAGGAAGTGATGATATAAAAATGTTTACAAAGAAATAATGGAATACTATTAGATTTTAAAAAATGTTTTACATGTTACAAATTTTTAAAAAAATGTTATCTCTTACAAAAATTGTTTAGACTACTGATTTTTTTGAAAGAATTAAATACATAAGTAAATGAAAATTTGAAAATATATACTAATTGCGAAAATGTATTAACAAACAGAATAGAAATGTAAAGGAGAATACAAAATATTTACACAGAATATGGTTTTGTAGACAGCCACTAGTAAAAGCAAGACCTTCAGTGCATGCACAGCGTGATAAAATGCTTACTAGCACTAGTGTTAAAAGTTAGACGATATTTACGATTTTCACTAATGATATATTGGTGAACGTTACCCTGTTTATGGCATTCGCTCTAGTAAAATTGACACGCAAGGATTTTGTATGTTAATAAAACCTGTAGTTCATTATACATGCTTATTTGTTACCCAGGTTATCGGGCATATTAGTTGTAATTTTAATTGTGAATTCTCATTATTTTATTTACTTTTCAAAGAAAGATATAGTAAGTATTTTACATGAAATGCACTTTATTACAAATTTTATAAAGTCAATTACAAAGTTCTGATTGTTAATTGTGAAGGTGAAAAGTAGACTTCCATTATAGTAAATTTTTGGAGACTAATATTTGTGGTTTACAGTATCAGAGATAACTATATACAATTATATCAAAATTAAATACAATTTTCCATGATTTTATGTATATAAGGTTACAGGAATTAACATCATGAACTCGGAAGTGTAATATCTTTATTTGACCTTAAAAACCTAAATTATTTTCAATTGTTTGCTGGGTACATTTTTTAATTACTAATTTCTCTAGACCCTTTTTTAGAGTTCGTGATCTCTCCATACTTGATTCTGCAATGTGCGCTATGTCTAAGTATTGGAATGTAGACGAAACACCCTTTAATGCCCCTTGCACTGTTGGAGGTATGTTGGAACTTAATTTGTATTGTCTGCATCACTTATCCGTATGGTTCCCATTCTGTGCCCGCTACCTCCACATCAGGAAGGACTTCTTCGATGGTGAACTTTGGCGGCAATATTTTTTCTAATGTGTCTTGTCTTGGAATTTGTGACACTGACACGATATATATTTTCAGGAAGAAATTAATTTCCAGGACTGGTCAGTACCCAGCAATTTCCCTTCTCTCTTGGGCGTGCCTCTCTTCGCTGAGCGAGCTAAGTTCTGAAAACTCAGAGCTACGGTTGAAGAATAGAAATTCTGCTACGTGATATTTAAAGTTAAATACATGAAAAGCGTGTATTTAAACAGTGACGTATGTGCTGAGCTTTCTCATATGAATTGAGTTTCAATGTTTAAAATACGAGCATTCCGTAGACCAGGGGGTTCTAACATTTTTCTTTTATCGACCCTGTATTGTAATGTATTTCCTAAGTTCACTAAATCCGACGTTCAGAGTTCACTACAACCGAATCTTTTCTTGTTTATTTGTAATGTAACTGAAACGTGACCAGTGACTTTGGAATCTGCAACCGACTGTATATTATTTTAATATTCTTTTCCCAAGAACGAGGCAGAGCAAGCTTGACGACACGAACGGAGGCGGCTCTCCACAGCGCCTGCCCCCCCCCCACCGGGCCGCGTCCGCATCGCGGAGGGCCACGGGCAGAGTGTACACAGCGCGGGTCGTCTTTAATCAGGCGCCGGCTGTTTTGCGCAGATACGGGCGGCGACAGCGCCACAATGGGCCGAGATTTCGCACGCGACGCCGCCGTCTCTGCCACGAAGGGCGCGCGGGGCGAAGTGGAAGTGATGTGGACGTGAATGGGAAGCGCAGTGGACGCGACGCGGAAGCGAAGGGGAAGCGAAGGGAAAGAGAAGTGGAAGTAAAGTGGAGACGAAAAGGAAGCAAAGTGGAAGCGAAGTGGAAGCGAAGTGGAAGCGACGTGGGAGCGACATGGAAGCGACGTGGAAGCGACTTGGAACCGACGTGGAAGCAAAGTGGAAGCAAAGTTGAAGTGAAGTGGAAAAGAAGTGGGAGCAACGTGGAAGCGACGGGGAAGCGGAAGCGAAGCGGAAGGGAAGCGGAAGGGAAGCGGAAGGGAAGCGGAAGGGAAGCGGAAGGGAAGCGGAAGGGAAGCGAAAGGGAAGCGAAAGGGAAGCGGAAGGGAAGCGGAAGGGAAGTGGAAGTGGAAGGCAAGTGGAAGGAAAGTGGAAGGGAAGTGAAAGCGAAGTGGACGCAAAGTGAACGCAAGGTGGAAGCGACCTGAAAGCGACGTGGAAGCAAAGTGGAAGCAAAGTGGAAGCAAAGTGGAAGCGACGGCGGAGTTTGGATGGCGTCGGGACGGGCAGTCGGGGTGCGCTCAATATCTTTTGAGGGGCGAGTCCGCGTGCGGTCGGAATGTGTGCGGAATAGGGGGAGGGGAGCTCTTGCGCATCCTATCAGTCTTCAGCCAATGAGCTTCAGATACCCGTTTGCGTCACTTTATTAGCGGTAATTTTAAATGCCAAAATTATCACAGTTACAAGTCATTGACACACAAAGATAAGAACTTTTTTTTAAATATTGCATCTTGTAACCTAGAATTGCAGAAGTGCTATGGTAGAGATGTAACGTCACCATGTTCCTGCTGGCAATATTGTTGGTAGTATGATAGGACATGTAGCAAAACACGCTTGAATAAATTTACCTTTGCACATTTTCTTCATATTGTGTGGTTACCAGGTAACGATGTAAGATGACAACTTAGTGTCAATGAATATCCGGAATTGTACAGAATCTCGTACAGATGGGATGTATTTTCTGGAGGTCAGAGTGTTCAAGGTACAGTCGCACATCACAGCAATTGGGAAATTCACACGTTATCAGAGACTGGACGTGCTTCTAGTTGTATAACACGTCTTGCTGCATAGTCAAATCAATGAACAGGCGATAGATATTGCAATGTTTGCCGATAGAGGTTGATTGTGACGACAGCTGATTGGTAAGAAGGTGAACGTTGGTGGGCTGTTGGCTGTTTGTGATGACTACTGATGTCAGGAAGATAACTATTTTTATAACGAGCATCTTCATGATTATTGTCTCAGAATTGTGAATATCAATTTGTTCTTATTATTTCATTTTAACCTTGTGTGTTTTAATTGGTTACTTTCATTCATTTATAATTTGAAGTGTTCCTTTATTATTGTTTCGTGTTCCTTTGATTTCGTGTTCAATTTTTTTAGAAGTAAATATTATTTATTTTTAATACGCGCATGGACACATAACGCATGTAGTTTTCAGAGCAACTCTATTCCTGAAAAGTACTGTAATAAATCATTGTCTTATGTGATCTGTAAATCTCTGTTAGATATTTTTCGATGTCACATCGTTATAAGTTTTGTTTCATTAGTTTCACTTCAGCAGCATTTTACTTCATTTTCTGTTGAAAGAGCATGTCAATATGTTAGGGTTTAAGGTTGCACATATTTCTCAATGTGAATGGTAATGTAAGCGGTTCGCTGTAAAATCTAGTTACATCCAAAAGCAAGGTAAAATCACGCAATCTCTCCAAGACTCCGTGGGACAAAGCGTTGGCTGCTTATTGTGTACTAAGGATTTACTGGATTTTCCTTAATTTTCGTGAGCTCCCACACAGGAGCTTCTCTCTCGTCGAGTTGAGATCCTGAGACGAAAATGTTGATGAAAACCTCTCTAAAACCGCGTTTTCTCTCTCCCGATACTAACACTTCGCAGTCAAATGAGAACGCTAAAGTCAAGATGAGACCTTGTCTTACGTGAAGGAAGTATACTCTGATACACAATGCCGTAATACAAATTTCGAATCTATTACGCCGATAATAATAAAATAAAATCTTCCTGAATTTATTTCAAAATAACTTGTTTTTGTTCAATTAATTTAGATACACACATGATTAAAGATTAATACAAATATTTTAACAATTTTTGTTTCTCAGTTTATCAGACTCTCGCTCAAACGATTTCGATAAAACATTCACTAACATGATTTCTTGGGCAAGATAATTTTATTAGATAACATTAAGGCTATAACTTTTTAATATTGAATATTTTTTAACTAAAATGTCCAATTTAACTCACCACAATGACGTTCGATCAAACTTATTAGTTAATTTATAATATAATACAATTAACTGGATCCCTGGGAGATGTTACAATCTTGTCTTCGTATCAGGCATTTATAGAGGAAGCACGTAGAAAAATATTTGACTACGCTCGCGTTAAGCTTAATTGCGGCTGTGCTCGCACAATAATCATCGGCTCCGCGAACAACATCCTCGTGCGTGTAGATTGGACGCCCTGGACTTAAACAGTGTAGTGTCGCAGCTGTGCCAGATATGACGGTGCCGATATTAGTTTGGTTTTGGTTGCGATGGTTGTTGTAATTGTTAGTGTTCAGGTTGAGGAGGTTGAGGTGTCTTGTGATTGAGGTTGTTGTAGTGATTGTAGTTGGGGTGTTAGATGCGTTGGTGGTTGCTGTAGTGGTGGTTATAGTCGGGGCTGTAATGGTGGTTGTTGTGGTTCGGGGGGTTAATCCGGCGGCAGTGAGGGGATAAGGTGAAAGGGTGATGTGGAGGCATAGGATATGGCGGCGAAAGCAGAGGCGAAGAAGGCATGATAAAAAAAATTGTGTAGCTGGTTCGCAGTACTGATTTTTGTTTGTTCTGCGAACCACCAGATTTTAAAATTCCGTATTTAATATTTAGTATTTCTTACGTTAGTATATAAATACTGTCTCCGGCCGCCGGAGCCTACGCTCTCACCCGTATTTAATATTGTTCCGCATGAAGCGCATTGGCTGAAGCAATAGCTCACCCATTTCTTCATCGCGGACGGAGGCTGCGAGGTGATGGGACGCTCAGGACGAGGCAGGCAGTTGGAAAGAGGGGCGTGGGCCGTGAGCCGCA
>BOPP01000127.1:1499082-1513163 GCA_017312745.1 Gryllus bimaculatus | reverse complement strand
TACATCCTTTCTGCGCTTCTAATCTTTCGAATTCTGGTATTCACCCCAAATGGTCTTCATCGCAATCAAAGCGCGAGAAGAACCATTAAGGTACGGCTCAGAGAAAAAAACCCCGAAGGGGGAAAAACCTGCGTCAGAAAGCCGAGTACTTCTAATGCTATCCGACGTTATTTTAGCTATATTATTTTCTCGGCGCGGCGTCCGCCGTCTCCTTCCAGTGCATGGCTCCTCAGCAACCTGAATCAAACAGCGCCACAGAAGATCGTCCGCACCAACGCCTCTGCCCTTATATTTTCGATCCCCCTTACTTCCCCCCTAGTGTTGCTTTATACGTATGCCAGTTTTATTTTATTTTTATATTAACAATTTTTACTTACCAATTAACTATGACTTATGACTTATTTCTACTGTTTACTTAACTTAAACATAAAAATTACTGATTACTGTATATTATTGTTAGCTTATTGACTTATTTATTTCTCTCCAGTTAGCACTCCGCTGTATTGTAATGGCTTAAAGGCCTTCGGCCTAGCCACATAGGATCAAGTAAGCTAATTTTGTCTGTAAAATTACCTATTAAATAAATAAATAATTATGAATGTTTCAATTATTTAGTAATATATACGAAAAAATACGATCGTGTCCAATTTCAAATGGAAGCGGAAGAAGTAACTTCTGTTATAAAAAAATCGAAAAATATAGTAAACCGAAGTATTTCATCAAAAGAAATAGATAGTTAATTTTGTGATATTCCAATCTCAATGCGATTACTAAACATTTTTGGAAGATGTGTATTGATTTTTGATTGCAGATTTTATTCTCACAGCTTATAGGTAGATAACGCTGTACCAGTGTACTCATATATCTTTATGTCAAGAACGATTTAGCGTCGTTATTTAAATATTGAAGATGATAAACGTGTTTCTTAAATCTAGAGTTTTTGTAAACGCAAGCTAGTAACCAGTATTGAAAAATTTGAAACATGCTTTTTTTGATCGACACTAATAGCTATCACCTATCGATTTACAAATCTTGACTTATAAACGCAATAGTTCATTTATTATTTTTAAGAAATAATTTCTTTTTGGATACATTTTTACTATTGAATATAAACAAAAATGATTTTAAAAAAATTGGAGTAATGATACAAATATTTTGCGATCTCACCCGCCGTGGTTGGACTTAGCGAAGTATAATATCATGTGAGGAATAGAGGTGGAACAAATAGCAATGTTAACTTATCGTATTTGAAAAATCTAACAGACAAATTAAGCTATTGAAATGAATTTTTTTACCTTTGGAAATGAAACGCATTTTGGAAATATAAAAAAGATTCAAAATCACTCAGTTTAGTGGATTATTTTATTTCGCGAGCTTTGTTAGGTATTTTTGCTTGTAACTTTGTAAAACGAGATTAGTAAAGCCGTGTTATATGGGGCAACCAGCAGGATACATGGCACAGAGATTGTTTTTAAATTATTTCGTTTCGATAGTCAGCTTTAAAAAAGTCCTCTTTAGCCTCACCACAAACAACCATTGCCGCACAGATACAGGATTATCTCTGAGAACGTAATTGGAAACAAACCTTCACCTGCCTCATAAGCGGATGAAACTCCCACACAGCCATATATCAGAATATATAAACCTTTAGCGGGAGCTTAAATAGTGAGAAATGCTAATAACACAGTGCTCCATGACGAGCTTAGTCTGTATGATTTTGTGCCATGTTTTAATGCCTCATAAAATATTACAGTTTAATTTGTTGACATTATTGGCATTACAGATTTGTCGCATACACTCGATTGAATTATAAATAAACAAAACCATTGTAAAATAGTATTTTTTTCGACTTTATGAAGATTCTTAAAAGGTAGTTCCTTGTTTACGACACTAGTTAAATAGGAGAAATTTATTTAATACCTGACCGCCTATTCCTCCTTGCTCGCGTTCGGCCAATCCCCCCCCCCCGCTCGACCCCCTCACCCACCAGGAAGCTACAGGGAACGACGCCGCCTAGACGGATGGCAAATTGTCTTGCAGTAAATTTTGTAAACTAAGACATATCTAAGTACCATTGAGAATCGAAAAGTTCCTTTTTTTCTCGTTCGTTCAATTTTATTCATGCAAAATGGAATACGTGTTAAGCGCCAAGTTCAATCAATTCAATATGTCGAACGTGCTTTGATAGTCGACGAAATAGTTCGAGTTCGATGACGAAATATATCGTCATTTTCATGTGACCAATTTGATTCTAATTGCTCGCGCATTTTCAAATCAACGGTGAGGGTCCCGTCTTTAGCCTATGCGAATAACATAAATCAACGGTGAGGTTCCCGTCTTCGGTCTATGCGAATAACATAAACCATTGTTGAGTTCAGCCAATTTCTTCCAAATCCTTTCACTCTTTTTGTGGTCAATCGCGACTCACTACTTTCACATAATGTGTACTATAGTACTTCTACTTCATTACATGCTCGATTTCCACTTATGATCACTTTGTTCATACGATTTAGTTGTGTGTCTAAAAAAAGGGAAAGGTGGCCGAGATCATCAACTGATGTCACTACAGTGCCTCTGACCGAGAGGTCCAAGGTTCGAGTTCCAACATTGGCACACTATTATGAATTTAGTCGCTGTCAGGGGGAGAATTCTAGTGGTCTCGGCTGCTCTGATCGCTAGTTTTCCGTGGTTTCTCCGATCAACACCAGGCGAGTGCGGAGCAGTACCCTAACAAATGCGCCACGGACCTCGTTTCCTGTCATTTGAGCTATTCTTATCCCTTACTTTCACACACTTACATTACCTACACTACCACAATGCCAGGAGACCCTTTGGGAGCATAGAGCGTGTCCCGGCTGGGGCGGTGCCTCACTCGTGGGAGATACCTCGTTGGGGAAAACGGATCGGATCTTACGAAGCGAGCGAAGATCACTGCCACCTACCGGTCAGAAATATGCACTTCACTTACGGGACTTAGCAGTTGACGCGGACGAATCAATCGATTTAAAAATAACGCAGGCGGTTGGGGATAGCAGCGGAATCAGAAGGAGGGGAGGGAGCGACAACTGATTCGGCAGCGGAGACAGCGGACGTGGGGGACTCGTGTCAAGGGTCGAGAGTCGTTGCCAGAAAGCACTTCATGCACCGCAGCGGAAGCCACCACTGGTATACTAAGGCGCTCGTATGTTTACCTCGGGCTTTCTCACCCCGAGTGGGCACTTGACTAATGCTCTTATCCTCCCCAGGGGTTTACAAATACACCGTATACTTCTTGTATCCAGATTCTCTGGAACGCGGTGAACACATCTACCCTTAGATCGGGCTGCCTCGCCAGCCCAAGGCTTATCGGCTTTGCAGGTGGGCACTGGAGTAGTCTTGCGCCACTCAAAACCTCGGGGTCAAAGTACCTCCTTAATGCCCACGAGTATTGGCCACTGCCGGGACGAAGCCAAGAGCTTCCAATCCCTCTGCACAACTTCACTAAGTGCGGCCATAACGCAAGACCGTAGCCCCGATTCTGCCGCGGGGAGTTTGTGTGGTGCAGGAAGCAAAGCGATTTGAGGTGGGGAGTCGGCTGAGCCGTTTACGAGGCGATAAACGGCGTGGCCGACCTGCGAGTTGCGGTATCGCGCGGAGGCCGTTTCGAAGCCGGGGAAAAGGTTACGTCGACTCACAGCAGGTTTTTCTCCCTTCAGTTATCCCCTCTCAATCGTGCCATATAGTCTCTTTTCCGGGACTTTCATGCGAGTATGAGAGCATCTGTTCTTTAAAGAAGAGAGTTAATATATTGGAATTATAGAGTTTCTGAAACTATCCTAAAACCTTCATTGAGAAATCACAATTCCTGACTTTGAAATCTTGCTTCACAAAATAATCACGTGATATTTATCGCACGCGTATTGATGAAGTCAATTAAGGCGTTGAATCGAATGCGAGGGACGGTTGGGCGGTCCTCAAGAGGCGCCCCGCGGGTGGGCGAGAGAGCGAGCGGCGCGAGGCCCATGAGGGCGGTGAGGCGGGAGGGAGGGTGAGAGGGAGGCACACAAGGGCCCCACTGGGCGCGGCCGCACGCCTCCGCGCCCTCAGTCAATAGAACGGCCACACCCGGCGCCCGACCGCCCGCGCACGCACCTGGCGCAGCCGCAGCCACGCCCCTCCCGCCCACACTCACGCACGTCGCACTCCTCACACTCAATCACACACACACTCGCACCTACACCCACACTCGCACCCACACTCACACTCACACTCACACCCACACCCACACTCACACCCAAACCCAAACCCACACCCACACTCACACCCACAAAAACACCCACAAAAACACCCACAAAAACACCCACAAAAACACCCACACCCACACCCACACCCACATCCACACCCACATCCACACCCACATCCACACTCACACCCACACTCACACCCACACTCACACCCACACTCACACCCACACTCACACCCACACTCACACTCACACTCACACCCACACACACTCACATTCACATTCACGCCACTCTTTGACACTCGCGCTCACTCTCACGCTCATTCACACCCTCAATCAAACTTACATTCACGCCTCTCCACTCCCACCTCCCACGCACACCTGACTCTCGCTCTCACACAGACTCCTCACTCCTCATACGCACACTCAGCCTCACATCTTAATTCCTCACACATATCCCACACCTTACTTCTCACACCCTCACACATTACTCACTTTCACACCTCATTCCTCACACTCACACGCCTCGCTTCTCACACTTCTCTCCTTCATATTCACACTCAGTATCACCCTCTCTCCCACAGCTCTCTCCTCGAACTCACTCTCACCATCACCCTCACACCCAACACCACAAACACACATTCACTCACATTTACGTTTTACACTTGTCCTACGTTTTTTACTCAGCACTTTCCCAACTTCAATCTCCATCCGCCACCCTTTGAGCCCACTTGACACTTTCACTCCCGCTCTCTCGCGTTCACGACCTCACGGCACCTTCAGTTACAGGATTCGTTCTGTAATTTCCAACGACTGCGCACTCAAACGACTTCAAACCTTCACAACCTTTCACCTATATCCGTACTTTCACACTTTATGCACACGCCTTGCCCCACTTCCATCTCTCCATCATCCCCTTGAGCCCATAAGAACGCCTCCCTTTAATCCCACTATGATGTACGTCACGCAATGGCTCAATTTACTCGCTTCCTTTGGAGGATTTTAGACCTTTGGCGAACAGGTGCAGGCGCGCAGCGGCTCTACTTACGCAAGCGCGCGTTCGCTAAAACAACCAAACTCGTCCGGTAATGCAGAGCCTGTAAATCGGGTCTATGATATACCACTTCAAAGTGAATATCCACCTATAAAGATATCATGTCAAAATCCAAAGATAGCCTGTTGCTCGGTCCATTAGGTTAACTCGCAACCCTCCGCTGCCTATTCGCTGCTCCGTGACCTATCCGCTGAAGATCGACAAAACATCCAACAAACAAGGTAGATTCGTGATATCCTACACATTAAGTCTCATAGAGTGATAACAGAAGAATTTAAAATGTCTCATAATAAAGCTATCACAGAAGTGATAGAAACGTAGAGTACACACAAGAAAGAATTACAAAGAAAATAAAGAATTACTCTTAGTACCTTTTTTCCCCTCACCACCACTGTCAATCCTTATCCCAAACTGTAGTATTCTCAACTTCTAGGTCTTCTTTATACACATTCCACATCCTCTTTTTAACGTTATTATGCGCATTTCTCTCTAAAAAAGCATGTTACGACGGACATTTTACTAGAGATAAAATACATCTTTTTGCTCAGAGATGATTTAAAATCAGATCGTAATCAACATTATCGATAGGATCAGCGAGAGAAAGGACATCGGGAGATAAATTTTTTCAACGTCGCAAACCAGAAAGTTGTTAGTTTGTTGTATGGAATTTAATCAAGTAGTAGCGACATTTAGATTCGTAGACGCTGTTATTTGGCATTTCAATCAACCGCTACAAACCAACTTGACAGGTATGAGGCCCATATAACATGACTCTCGCCTCTAGTTGGTGCTTGAGAGCTCGTTCTCGCTAGCGTCTTCATTTGTCCTGTATATCCTCGTCACGGTCCTGCCTCGGCCCTGCCTCGAAATGCAGGCCCCTTGCAACTCTTAGGGCCTCACCCATATGAAAATACGAATCATTCCTTGTGTGTTTCATTTATATCAACTTATTACTAATTTTCAATATAGACAAAAATTGAAACAAAATTCTCCGGACATGTGTGAAGAGACTATGGTATTGTTAGATACCCTGGAGAGCAGGAAATCCAAAAATAGAAATCATGCTTGCTTTTGCCTGAAAAAATACAAATATTTTACGTTTATTATTTAATCTATCCTCAAACACTGCGTACTGACTGAATTCTCATACTCGGTGCGTCAACTGCATATGACAGTTGATGTTATGTGACAGAAGGCCACAAGGAAGAAGACACCCGACATTAAATATTTGCAACTCACGTATTATGTTATGGAACTGCCAATATTTTTATATTTTTAAAATATAAGTAACTGTTGTATTGTTTGTCTGAATTTAATATTCTATGTTATTGGAGTATTTGTGAATACGGTTTTTTTAAATATTATTAATTTTTATAGCGTTAAAACGAAAAACAAATGTATTGTTGTGTAATACAAGAATATTGTATTAGTTATGCTTGTCTATTAGGTTAACTCCATTCTGGAAAACCAGTATGTGTGGTTTTACAGACTACTGATATTTTTATTACTTTCCACAATATTTTAATACTTTCTATTTAGATTGTATTTATGTTCTCTTACCAGTACTCAGATGTGACGTCTAAATAAATGAAAAAAAATTGTAAAAAATGTAGCGACAAAATTTCAAAATCTTTGCAGGACAATCCGTAAGGTAAGAAGCCAAATCCGAAACACCAATTAAAATATGTTAGACAATGACTGTACATTTATTAATATATATAAGTAAAATGTGGTTTTTGGAAAGAGAAAAAAGTCATATCGAAACACTATTAATTAACTTCCTAAGCAGAAAGAAGCGGCATACGATTGTGTTATCTGATAAATGACGTAGTGATTTAAAACTGATTGCAGTAATGTCAGAATATCCCAAAATGAACATAGTCTGCTCAGAAATCCAGAGAGTGTGCAGGACATTATATTAGCCAAAATAAAAAATCAATACAAACCAACAGGAATTCGATAGTAAGATCCACCAAGTCATGAAGAGTTTAGATGTGAAACCGGAAAAGGAAATCCATCATTTTACCTGGAAAAAAGAAAGATTTTTTAAATTTCTATTTTCAATTTATATGATTCACTTTGTAATAAAAATAATAACAATAGTAACAATAACAATAATAGAAATAATAGCAATAATAACAATAAAAATAATAATAGAAACCTACTTTCGTTAAACCAGTTATAGCAAGTTCATGTCAATGTTCATGTCAAACACAAATATTATTTTTTTTTTGCACAGCGTATCGACAACTGTTCCGTCACCATCCTCAAGTACCGAGATGAAAACAATTTTAATATATATATATATATATATATATATATATATGTATGTAGTACTTGTAAGTATGAAAATGTATCCAAAATTACAATTGAAGTGATTCATTAGGTCTAATCCATTACTTCTAAAATTATATAACGGGGCCACGATTCATTGGCTAGAATGCAGGACACCAGAATAGATGATTTGTTACTTAGACTATTCGTAAATATGAAAATTCTATTTGTTATGTCAGACAATCGAGTTATAAGAGCTACGAACATGAACCTGGAGTGTAGGTTAGTGGTTTTTTCGGTAATGAATATTTGCTGAAATGAAACTATAATATTATAACAAAATAAATGTGTATAAATAAGTATTAACATCATTATTAAACACAACAAAGATTACGTAATGTGTATATTAATACAATAAAAATATAAACAATTATTCTGCAACGACGTGAATTGGTTTCAGAAGCTTTTAATGGCCGCCACTGTCATTCCCATTTTTGCATTTCTCTGAGAAATCGCTCACTTTGTAGTGTTCACAAACCTGTCAATAATTGAACAAAATTTATTTAAATGCCGAACAAGTTATTTCCCTCGATTAACACGTGTGCACACAATGAGGGAAATACACAGAGCAATGGAAACAAAACAGCCAAAGACTGGCCAACAAAAGTTCAACAAACAAGCCACGAGAATGTGAAAAAATGTTCCACAACCCCCTCTACAAACAAAACTACACAATGACAAGGACTACTTATGTGGCTTTTTTAGCGAAAATGTCTCCTGGAATGGCATGCTTTTAATGTCAAATGCATAGTCACCAAGCGATTCGAGTTTCGAAATAATAAAATTTGTTTTGCTGTTAAATGAAAAAGATTTGGAGTTTTCAAGTAACATTTAACTCTTTAATAAATGCGTAAATGAAAAAAATTACCATATGTTTTAGGTTTATTTCTAAGGCTTCAAATTATTGAGTGTCACAAATGGAAGAAAAATAACTTTTGATGGAATATGTATACTAGGACAATCATGCCAGATAAAGATAAAAATAGCGTTGTTTCAGGCAGACGGCCGGCCGTTTGAAAATGTTTACATATGATAAGAGTGGTAAAAGTGACATTTTCTTTTGAAAGTGGGAAAGGTTGCCACGCGAATAGACAGAGCGGCGACTTACGCGGCAGAGAAAAATAGAATCATTTTAACACGTGTACTCACTATTCTTAGGAAGCCTTACCGATATTCACTTTATTTTAATTAAAGCGTGTGAACACTTTGTACATTCAGAGCAGTAGTATTTAATGCGATCAGACTAACCATTTTCTTTTAGTTGCATTCACAATTATCTCAACATCTGAGCTTCGGTGAGAGCGTAGGCTTCCGCGGCCGGAGTCACTAGGCTGTCCGGGTGACGCCGCGTCCACGGCGAAGGTGCCGACGTTTCGGTCGCCATTCTGCGACCTTCCTCAGGACGTAATGACATCAAGACAATCATTTTCGGGGAAGACTTCGGGGAATCGCCGAAAGAGAACGTAGAACCACGAGTCACAACAAGATTTCAGGAAATTCACCTCACACGTGACGAGATTTAACTAATGACTGCATCAACTAGGGACACGGATGAATCAGGCTTACGCTGTCAATCAGAGCGAGGAGAAGAGGAGATAGGGAACACAGTGAGAGCAGGGATACCAGCAGAAAAGGTTACGAATGCTGGAGGTAGACAGACGTGCGTTAGTTGATGAGACGAAATGTGAGGGGCGCTACGGCTCGTGAGATAGAGATATGGTACAGTACACAAGTTCAAAGATAAATAGAGGTACATATGATAGATCAAATACCACGATAAATTATGAAAAAGCGGAGTCCAGTTGGATCTGTGGAGTATAAGAGTATTATTGTGCTGGCTGTAAACTACCACAAACACAGAAGCGAGTGACAAGTGAGGAGGAGAAAGAGAGTCACGGACTTCTAGGCGAGGGAATAGAGAAATGGAAGGTAACATGAAGCGAAAGTGACGGAAATGAAGCACGGGCATGAAGAGATTGCAACACAGGGAAGAAGAGGGTCAGGATGAGGAACCGACATCAACTAAGCGTACACTGTATGACACAACCGAAAGAGCAGTAGCAATTCTAGAGACGAAAATGAACGCGATATTCAGAGCGAGCCGGGGAAATGAGGAACATAGAGTATATAAAGTGAGAGTCACAAAAAAACGGACTCGACATGAGTACATACGCACGACAGGAGACAAACTGGGCTGAGTCAATACGATGAGAACAAGGCCGTGAAAAGCGGAAAACGGCGAGAGCGGAGCGTACGGGAAAGCGGAAAAGTGAGGGGACACAAGCAGAGCGAGGTGAGCCAGTGTAATGGGCGGCGAATATTTAAATTCGCCGCGCGCTTACGCCATGGGCAAAGCGCGCTCTGGGAAGGCCCAGAAAGCGGGGGAATCGCGCCAGCAACCCCGAGCCACGGGAGCGAGTCTCGGCTGGCAGCGGCGCCCGCTATTTAACGAGCCCACAAGCGCCGGGAAGGCAGCCCGAAGAGCAGGGAGAGCCGGAAAGGATGAACTAGGGCCCTTCAACCCTTCATCAAAACCGGCGTCATAGCTGGAGGACGCTACGATTGTGTCGCCGAGTGCAGCTGCTGCTTTCGCTCGCCAACGTTCGCACATACAAATTGGCTAATTTGTGAGAAATACGAAACGTGTCTTTTAAATGTTCAATTAGTCATAATCTATACTTATAAGAAACCTCGGAAGAAAGCACGAACATAGACGTTATCTTTTTTAACATTATGGACCTGCTTGCAACCTGCGAACTCACGCAGCAGCCACGCACGTTTAAAGAATTTTTGGCAGCAGTTCGTGTTTCAGTTCCTGTAAGAAAGTGATGCAGCAGAGCGCGCCACCATTATGGTTTCCACCACATTATATGGGAGTTATTGGCCTTGGTATCGGGTCACCGCGCTTAATTAAGGGACATCTTCGAGTTAACGGCTTTTAGGAAATAGGACTTAGTATATCTCTCCCGTTGATCTCAGAACTAGCAAGGTTTTGGCACAAGTGTAAGTATAGAAACGTAACGAAATGCATAATAAAACTTTTATTTTTATTTTTAAGTGTGTGTGACAGATTTTGGATACTTCAGTACAATAGCAGCAGAACAGTTACTTCTCAGGCGCTCCTGACCGTGGTCCCACATCTCGTCTCGCTTCCAGATCCATCGCATACCCAACGCGTCTTGTCTCCCAACCGCCAGCCCCACCTTGCCTCACCCGGGGCCCCGCCTTTTGTCCCACACACCTCCTGCCCACCAAACGACCCCTCTCGACTCGACTCGACTCGACTCGACTCGACAAGACTCGACTCGCCTTTCCTCGCCTCGACTCGCCTTTCCTCGCCTCGCCTCGCCTCGCCTCGTCTCGCCGCTCGTCTCGCCCCCCGCCACGCCAGCCACGCACGCCTCCGCATCGCATCGGCATTCGCATCGCCCCGCCCGACTCAACTCCGCCCCACCTCTCCCTGCCTCGCCCTACCCGTCCCGCCCGCCTCCATCGCCTTTTGTCCCGCCCCGCCCCACACAACACACAACACACAACACACACAACAAGCCTCCCTGTTCTCGCCCCTCCCCGCCCCGCCCTGTCTCGTCCCGCCCCTCATTTCGCCGTGCAATTCTCATTTCTCTCGCCTCGTTGTGTCTCGTTTTGCCTTGTCTACCTTTTGTCCTACGCCCAAAATTTCCGGCGAATCTCAAACCTCTTCAATCTCGCCTCTCCCACCACCACAACCTTTCTCCGATCTCCCCCCTTACTCCGCTCTCCGGCCCCCGCTCCCTTCCCCGCTGGCGCGCACCGCCACTCGTTGCGTGCGGGGCGCGAGCGCCAAAGGGACGGCCGACGTGCGCTGCGTGCATGAGAGCCCTTGGTCCGACTGACCAGCGCCGCCCCTCCCACCCCCCACAGTGAGATGCGATAAAACGATCGAAGGTGGAAATGAACTGGCGTCAGGGCAGGCCAAAGCACGCAGAGCGGGCATTTAGCAGGTAAATGCTTCTCCACATCGTTTCGTCTGCTGAATTTCTTATTAGTTTTATCTTTATACCCTTAATTGTCAAATGGGAATTTTAAATACAAAAAACGCTGCGATGACAACACTGTAGATAGCAGTCCGTTTTATCGGAAAGATTACGATAAGTTTAAGGGAAAACCTTTTCTTAAATGCAGTGAGGAGATTCCTGAATTGAAGTGTTACTACAGAAAATTTATTTGCAAAATAATTTCGCATATGATTTATGTAATGGAACATCGTCCGAAAAACTGAAACTTTTTTCAATTCGATTACTGTGGCAAATAAACAAGTCATTCACACATTTATGAAATAAATAAAGGCCACAACGCCATACTTCCTTGCATTACTGGTAAAGGATAACAAAAATCATCGAATCACGTTTTAACGCTCTGACTAACACTTTGCCCTATCGCTAGGAAAACTATCAAACGATACAAATTAAAATTTCGCGAAAATTTCTAATTATTTTTGAAAAAGGTAAATTAAATTATTTTAAAATTTGATATGGAGGAATAGTTGCATCATTACTTAAGTGATCCAGCGGCAAAAGTATGCCACGCTGTAATTGTATATCCTACCACCCAATCTTGCTCATCCATCTACTAATCAACACTCAAGGGTTCAGGTGGCAAGTGTCTTCGGAGAGAGAAAGTATTGCCCTGCGTCAGTAAGTGGCCCATATATAAATAAACAATAACAACAACAACAACAACAATAATAATAATAATAATAATAATAATAATAATAATAAATAATAATAAAATAATAATAATAATAATAATAATATAATAATAATAACAATAATTCTGCGTTCGGGCACGCATGGCTCCAGCACGGGATCTCTTTCCGGAGACAGAAAGCCTTCATAATAGAATATCCAGGACCAAGTGGTACCAACATTGAACTACAGAAAACACAGTCTGAGAGATTCTTACCATCATTCCGACTCGTGTAGAAGATGTGAGGCTGCCAAGCGAAACTACCCAACACGTGACAATGAATGTAGCAGCACGCACAGGTTTAATACAAAAAGAGCATGATGAAGTGGCGAAGCAGGTACACCAATTATTGGCGTTGAGAAACGGCTTACTCCCACTTCCGTGCCATATTATAAATAAATGTGCCTCAGAATGTGCCTTGAAAGTAGTGAGCACACATCTACTGGGATCGTTCCATTATCATGACAGAATGTCGCCGCAATAGACCGATAAACGTTACATTGGTAGAAACCAACAGAGGTTCCTTATCGATATATCAATAGCCCAATACCACAACATATCGAAATATCAAGAGAAATCAAGAAGTATACCAATCTCGCCTATGAAGCGCCAACTCAGTGAACTTCAGTAAAGTGAACGACTGTGCCTATAATAATATCAGCTACGGTAGTGATCCCGAAAATGACACATCGCGGCACTAGTGTCTTCACTTGTGATACCAGGAATGTATATAAATGCAAAATACAGTTAATTTGAATACATGCCGTATTGTCAGGAAGCCATTGAGACGTTCAGTAAACAAACAACACACCTGTTCATCATTACCTGTGTGTGTACATAGCGACCAGTAGAACTGTGAAATAATGCTAGACAGATAATAATTAATAATAATAATAATAATAATAATAAATAATAATAATAATATAATAATAATAATAATCAATTAATAAAATAATAATACGGCTGTAACGTTGTGAGAGAACAAGCGAATGCGAGGAGAGTGAGCGGAGGACTGGGTGCAGTGGCGCCGATGGTGGACGGAGGGTGACCCGACCCCGTCAGGGAGGATACGAAAAGCAATAAATTGCAATTAGAACCGCAGTAAAAGGCTGGCGGAGGCGTTAGAAAACGAGGAGTGAGTTTGCTTGCACGGGTAGCAGTAGCAGGCAGCAGGGCATCCAGAATATTCTCTCCCGGTGAGGCACTGCCTCACGCATGACAACTTCCAAGCTGGTTTCCGGCATGTGAGGTAGTGCAAAGCGCGTAATACCTGTTGCGTGTGTGTGCGTGACCAAGCCGAGAATAAAGAAAAGAAAGGGGAAGGAATGATCGCGCGCGTTTCGTAATTTAATAATTATTACTTACTTTCGCATTCGCTCCCCGTGGAGTCCACTATAGAGAACCAATGTCAATGCTGCTTTCTGTGATGACTTAGGAGACGGGCATCAATGGATGACCCCACGATGGGATTTGACGAAGATTGCGTGATGGATTGAAATTGCTCAAACCCAATGGGAGGTGGGCTAAAAACGTGGGACGGGATTATGTTGGGGTTGTCGAGGCGGAGGGGGCGGGGTAGAAAAACGTTGAAGTTTAGGATGGCAGTGTGAGGCAACGGCCCGGGACAGGATGAGGCAACGGGGCGCGGGCGCGGAGGAGTGAAGCGTCCGGACGAGGCGCCCAAGTGGGCCCGGAACCGCAGGGAAAAGTTTGGGGGAACCCGGGGATCCTCCTTTCCTTTTT
>BOPP01000127.1:1472641-1494296 GCA_017312745.1 Gryllus bimaculatus | reverse complement strand
CGTTGGGCGGTGGGGGTGAGTGCCGTGCTGCGAATGGGGCACCTTCCGGAAGCAGCCCGCGCTTTGCGGATAACGCGGGGAAGGAAAGCAGAAGAGTGCACGCACGCGGGAGGAGGTGTATGATTGTAGGAAGGGAGAAAGCAAATGAAGAGGATGAAGAAGGGGAGAGAGAGTGGGAAAGAAAAGTATCAAAGGAGGCAGAGATGAAAGAGCGTATGGGTAAATAAGGGACAGTGAAAGGAGAGGGTGAGAAAGAAGGGGATGAGAAGAGGAAAGAGGGGGAAATAAGGGGAGGGGTCTGAGAAAGAACGAGTAAAGGATGGGAAAGTTGACGAAGTTGCGGAAGCTGCTCAGTGCGAAACGAGCCGGGTGCGGAAAACGATGGCGTTGGGGAAAGGTGAGTGTGACAATGGGCAAGGTCGGGTCAATAAAGTGTCGTTATGGCTAAGAACGGTAGGATTGATAGATTGATTGATTTATTAGTTTGTGTTTCTTAGCGGGTCATTATGGGTTCCTATATGGTCACTATTTCAGATAGTGTAGTGCATATTGTACCGCGATAAATAGCTGTGTTCCTATCCCGATAGGACTTAAGATCCGGCAAAAGAGTCTTCAGACTGTCGGCAGCTGGGCAACTGGAAGAGCTCTGAGCTCCCGACTGGTAGAAGGAGAGGTCGGAATAGGGCGGGGTCGAGTGGACACAGGGTCGTTTGATTGATTGGTTAATGCTCGTAAATTGCTAAAGTAGTTAATCCCTTAAGTGTAGTACATTCTTTTATCCTCGAGACGTGGCGGCAATTTCCTCCCACTAGGTGGTAAGATACGATGTCGACATACCGTCGACTATTGGGGTTTGCTCAACCAGGTATCTTCCACTAGCGGGACACCGACATGACCAGAACAAGCTCTAAGCTACTGGCCGGTTTCCTGGCATGTTTGTGGGTGGGGGTAAGATCCTGCAAGTAAGGGGTGAGGGTGTGAAAGGAAGAGGAAGGAAAAATCGCTCGCAATCCGCAGCCCGTTTGTTAGGGTACTGCTCCGGTAATCGTCTGGTATTGAACAGAAAAATACGGATGAATACCGATGAGAGCGGCCGGCCACTAGAATTCTCCTCCAGACAGCGGCTGAATTGGACCTGACTATCAAGCTAGAGTCGAGCATCCTGTCACCATCGGGACTCAAATCCACGAACCCCCGGGTCAGAAGCACTGCAGGGACATCAATTGATGTCCTGAGCCAACTAAGCCGGTGTGTGACAAGTTCGAGCCGCGGTCAGTTACGAAAGAGTCGAAGCGCTTAGAATCACAACGAGAGAGCGCAGCTGGATCGATGTGCAGCAGGAGCGGCGTGTTTGAGTGTGTCGGCGGCAGGGGAGGAGCACACGTAGGAACAAACACGAGACGCGAGGAGGCGTGTGCCGCATTGGCCGGTTCTCGAGCCCCTCGCCCGCATTACAGGTTGCGTGAGCGGCCGTGCGGGGAGCGGGAACGGAAACACGCGGAGCCTCGAGGTGGCGATGACAAGGCTGACAAAAGAGAGCCGGAAGGCGCGGATGGAAGGGACGGAGATGTTTAAAATGAAGAGGCGAAGTGGAGAGGAAACGGAGCAAACGATTACATGGATGATGGATGAAGCAGCACACGAATCAAGATTTGAATTAATTGAGAGGGGGTTGAGTACTGTAGTATTAAAATTTCGGAAGTCTGGTGGATGTTCTAAGGACAAATCTCGACAAAAGCATCACATAAAGAAGTTCTAATAGGATGAATTAATGTACGGCAATGATTTCGAGGATAAGAGGTAGTAAGTAATGTGGAATGCATGAATGTTCTCAACTGTTTATCTACGCTGTAATAACTGTGATTAATAAAGCAATGACTAACAGCAAGGAAGGAATGACAGGGTAAAAGATGCATCTCACAGGTTCCAGAAGATTAATGAAGAATTGATCTGTAATAGGATTGGTTACCTGTAATTTTTAGAGCCAGGCAAGAAAGATGGTATAAGATATTAATTCGAGAATTAAAGATAAAGAAAACCTTAAAATTAAGATTACAATAAAGCGTTAAATCGCGTTAAGATAATAATACCAGTGTTCATACATCAATTTCTTTATGAAATGAAATTTCTTTATTAAATATTACATAGTTGTTTATGATACGTAGTATTTATTCATCTTTTGTAGTGCGATGGCATAAAGGAAACACTAATACTTTTCCTCCATGATATTAGTCATGGTAGGTACTAATGGTTATGTTTGGTAATGATTTTGATTTACTGAGGAATCAAAGGCAGAATTTTTAGAAAGAAACTTTATAATATTTCCAGTAAAAGTTGAACAATAAAATAAAGTATTAATGTCAAGAAATCTATTTAAGAGTGATTATACTAACGCTTACTAAATTTGCCCCGGAGGATAACGTGGATATTGTGGGAGCTAATCCCACATGCAAAATTCCGAGTGGATAAAATATCCACTCAGAATTTCGGGTGAGAAATATTCCCTAAACGTCAAATTCCAAAAATGAACGAAATTTGCGAAAATTACTAGATCGGCTCAAAAGAATTGACATTTTAAATCTATATACCGACATGAGAAACAAAATCGATTTACAAAAATTGTTAAATGCATTGCAAAAATTAACTCTGCTCAAGTTACATTAAATCAATATGATACCAATTTAATGATAAACATGACAATTTAAATTGAATCTGTTTTGTATGTTTCTCTTCATGTACATTTTCTAAGGGGGATGAAGGGGAGGGGGAGCACCCACCCGGGTCACTCGGACGTAACACCAAACGCCGGCTCTGCTTGCATTCTGTTCTTATGTATTTACACTGATCATCCACCGCACGGTAAACGGTTGACGGCAAGGGCAGCGTCGGGGGAGAGAGATTGAGATGCTACGGCGAGGGCGACAGGAGGGTCGGTGGTCGGACGCGACCAAATGCGGCGATGCGCGCTTGTTCGCGACCATGATTGAACCAATAACCCTCGTGTTCGACGCGATGAACGCAGCTGATTGGGTGAAGTTCGCCTACGCGTGTCCACACAAGCTTCGAGCCTCATTAACACAAACCTAGTAATTAGAGAGAACTACAAAGTACGACTGCACACTGCACATGCATAGGTGGAACGGAAACTCTGAAACATAAATTGACCTTAACTATTCTATTTGTTAACTATGAATATTGAATTTATTTCAAATCAAAAAAAAAATATTCTAAGGGAAGTGTTTTGTGAAGATGATGCAAAAACCCAAAGAAAGTGAATGTAATGTATCGGTGGGTGTTTTCAAAAGAATCACACAATATTTCTTAATCACATAAAAGTTATGGAACATAATAATTCAAACATTATCGAAATGAACTAATGAAATATTAAAACGGAGATATTCACATCTCTCCGGAACACACCTACAACCTAATAAATGATGGTGTAGGAGATATTGAGTATGTAAACATTTTTCTAAGTGCTTCTTTGTGTTACTCAAATATCGTTAAAATTTAAAATGTATCAACAAAATTAACTAACATTTTGATTTTATTAATAAATAATTAAATTTATTTAACTTTTATATTGAAATTTGTTGTATATATATATATATATATATATATATATATATATATATATATATAATAATGTTATATTTTTAGATCATTGCATGTTGCAATAAAATTCTTTAACAAGCAAAAATAATAGATTACCAAAACAAAATGAAATAGAAATAATCTGATTTTTTTTAGAAGTACGAGTATTCTGATAAAAAGGTCGAGTGAATTATTCTTCAAGAAGAGAACTCACATTACAGAGGTCTTAGGGGAATGGGAGAAGAGGGTGCACGGGGCCTCGAAACCCCGAATAAACGGCACATTTAACGGACGATCCAGAGCGGAGGAGCGGATACGAAGGCATTCGAAGGGCTGCTCCACTGTGGTCCAGATTGGGTCAAAGAAGGGCAAAAATATCTTCATGCACGAACTTTCAACTCCCGCTTCCTAGACTAGTGTGCTCAGATGGTGTCAGATTATAACATACTTAAATAGATGCATTGGAGATCAAAATGGAGGTACATCAATAGGAATTTTGAAGGGGGTTTTTGATACATATGCTGTAGCGTTGATTTTTCATTTGTGAATCAATATTTTTATAAAACCTAATTTACTTAAATGGGGAACAAATACTTTTTCGTAGCATTCAAATTTTTAAAAAAAATATGCCGCGTTGTAGCAATTGTATTTACCAGATATCAGTATCAACACAGTATTAAAATCCACACTCAACTCTCACGCCCTTAACTCCCATGTAATTTTATAACTAAGAGTTTCTATGAAAAGTATTCTCAAAATTTGATGAATTTATGGCCTCCTAAAAATTCCCAATTTCTACGAGCCTTCTATGGAACAACATAACAAAGCATTTACAAAGACAGAATGGATAAACGTCTTAATTTAGAGAATAATCACACAATTTCATCGTTTTGAAAAAGAGGACTTTTGTCCGTGTAGAGGGCCTGGCAATCCACCGTGTGGCCGTCCCCCCGCCATACCTCCACATCCACCGCTGCCGGCATGGCCCTCCCCTCCAACTTCCCGCGGTCTGCCTCGAACACCGCGAGCGCCGTCGACCGTTAGGTATAAAATACTTTCAACGCTCCAGTTAAAACGGCCACGCACGGGCCGCCGCTATGGCCAGCCAGATGGTTTACGTCTCCGAGACATTTTTAAGGCAAACAAACGTGCCGAAAAGCTATGTGCCAGCGATAAGTTTAAAAGATCGAGTAATGGAGCAGGGGGGAGCTCTTTTTTAAAAAGTCTCGCTCCCCCAATTTCGTAGACCTGGATGAAAAATACAGAAAACACAATTCCCCAATCGAATGAGAAATAAAACGGCTTTTATCTGCATATTTTCGTCCTTAAAATGAAATCAACCATTGTTCTGGCCATCGAATAGGTACACGAAATGTCCCAAAATCGTATACGAATAAAAACACCATTAATTCAGGTAAATAACCACTGGATGAACGGAAGAGGCCAATTGTGGTCTTCTTTTTATTCATAACGTTCACCGGACGCGTCTTTTCGGGTTCATTTCCATTATTCAACAGAAATACTTTATATAATTTACGACCTTTAGATGTACGGAGCCCTAACGGCTTTCGGCGATGTTTTAATAAATAGAACGCGAAATAATTCACACGGGAAGTCGTTTCGGATTATGGAGGGCGATTCGCTTATAAAGTCATAGAGAAGGGAAAATGTTTCGAATATCATTTGCTCACAGACGCCGGAATTGAAGTTATTAGTTGGTATGATTTGCCTCCGCGATTTGTGATTTGTTCCTAGAAATATAATAAGACGTAATCAAAAATGTTATTGAGTACTAATCCAAATTCAAATATAAATCATTTGATATTTTTGAGCTGTGTAAATAAATGTGAGGTCCATTGCAAATTAGCAGTACTTTGCAATAATTCACATAAAACTGAAAATTGTTCAATTGTTGATATTGACTGAATTTACTGATTTATACGAAACAAGAGGATCAGAATTAAATATCTTGAATTTGAATCTTGAATATATTACAATACAATTTTCAATGTGTCCAGACTTTGAAAGAAAACTATGTAGTCTCTCTCAACCTGTAAAGTATCATTGGTTTTGCTCAATTTTCAGGAACTCGGAAAAAATCCAAAAACAATTAAACTGTTCTGATTTTGATTGAAAAATTAAAATAGTTGACTGTTACTTCGCCGACTCTCATAATGCCCGTACCGCCAGAATTATCACACTCACAGGTTGAGGTGGCTCAGGACATCAACTGACATCACTTCAGTGCCTCTGATCGGAAATTCCTAGGTTGGAGCCCCGACGGAGGCAGGACTTTCGACTCTAGCTACTGTAGGTCGAATTCACCCATGCCTGGAGGAACATTCTCGTGGTGGGCTGCACTGAACGGCAGATTTCCGTGGTTTCTCCGATCAACACCTGGCGAATGCCGGAGCAGTACCCTAACAAACGGGCCACGGACTACGCGTGATCTTGAAGGCTGTTTCGGTAAAATTATTAAATTTATTCGAGTGTTATACTTGTAAAGGAGTATTTTATTTGTGCTTCTTATGCAGAGTGTGTGCTACTTTGTGGACAAACATTTGTGTAATTTTGTTCTGTATCATTTTTGCTGCTGCAAGGCACTAGGTTTTCGTTTAATATTGTACCTACAAGTGTCAACGGCCTATGTAACTTTATTGTGTTTCGATCACTCTACTTGCATTCGACGTCGGATATTCAACTTATATCTAAATATGACAGAAATTTTCTTGGCTTGCCGTGAGTGCAGATTATAATAAAGAGAATGTATTCAATTGTTGGGGAAAGCAATACTATGAAACATGAAAATTAAATGTGTAAAGTAATTTAATTTCTTTTGTTTTAGAAGTACTTCAATTTCATGCAATTACAATTCCAATTATATAATTCTAGATTTATCCGTTAATAAAATATTCTACACATTACCGCTCTCTCGCATATTGTATTTTTAGATCTCAATTAAGACACAAGTTTCACGATTCCGCGTGCCCTCAACTAATTAAAACTGCATGCTTCTATCGAACGCAGGTTTTACTCGTTTTAACGAAACGAATGTACTCCAAGCATTATAATCCAAATAAGTAGAGCATTTGGAATTTGATCGAAAGTCAAGTAACCTCTCGGAATGAAATGTAATTATCTGCGCAACTGTTCTTCTCTGCCTGCATTGCGTGCATTGAAGTGAGTAAAATACAAATTGTGTGTAGAAGGCCAAATGGGGCGCAATTCACACAGCGAACGGCGGACCGGATCGGAAGGGCAGAACGGAGGGAGAGAGAAACGAGGAACGGGCAGAACGGAGGGAGAGAGAAACGAGGAACGGGCAGAACGGATCGGGAAAGTAAGAAACGTGATGGGAGGGATAGGGAGGAAGGAGGAGTGAGTGAATAGTGGTGAGATAGGTGGGCAATTTAAGTGGCGAAAGAACCTTTAAGAAACGGAACGGATGTTCGGAGGCTAGATGACAGAACCTGCAAGTGAAAGAAGCACAGTTTTCCTAATTATACGTCACAAGAAATGTTCCATCCACAGATCCTTTAAAATACTTTTTTTGTATTTAGTCGTGATTAAAGTGTGACATTAATAGCACTTTTTCCGGCAATATGGCTCTCTAACCTGGAATTTTAATCCTGGAGGGATTCAAGTATCAGATCAGCGGAAACAAGCATCCTTGCAATCGAACTCTCGCAGAAGGCAGAACAGTTGATTGTAACACTGACTGCCTCATACATTCCTTCTAAATGTAAAAGACGATGCATTCATCACAAGTATCAGACAATAGCGAAGGTGGTATGGGAGGGAATCCCAAAACGGAATATGCCTCTTGTTCGTGCCTTCGTGTGTTGCCTTCGTGTGGAAGCGGGATTCGACGCAAGGCCCACCGCCCCGAGTGACCCACCGCCAGCCTTTCCGCTCCTTCGAAGCGCGCTGCCTGCCGCACCTCCCCCACCCTCCTGACGGCAACGGGTGCTGGGCTGCGTACCCTCTGTTAGAATGTAACCGTGAACTTGAAACATAGGCTCATGATAAACTTCTTTTAATAACCAACCCGGAGTTCATATTTCTCCCGCAACATACTCTCTCCTATCATGTCATCACGACATCTCAGAGTTCGATTTCAAGCTAAATTGTGCAAACTAACAAACAATGTCGGTCTCTTCCAGGAAGGCCGAACTGCCCCTCTCTCTCTCTCTTCACCTCTTCCTCGGCCAGGAAGACCGAACTGCGCTCACGAGATAGCCAGCCGTCGCTCAAGAGTGGGCTTATCACTGGAGACCGGAAAAACATGTAGTATGAAACGTCAAACTAAGTACATAAATTATGTCATGAAAACTGTGAGGGTGGATATGTTATGTAATATTAAAATACATTATAAAACCCTTTTACCTCATACGATATTACATTTATCAAAAATGTGGTAAACAAATTAAAAAAATAATACAAACGTAACGTTTTAAAAATCATTTGTCGAGCACAACTTTACACATATTTTGCCTCATTCAACTTTCCCGTCAGTAATTAAAGGTTCTTCTATTGCTATCCAGAACGGTAGTCTAGCAGTCAGACTGGACGTAATAGACGTCCTTGAATAAACTAGCGATATCGAGGACCAGCAAACAATCACTGCAACGTGCAGCTTTCTCACCGAAGTGTGACAAGCCGGCGATCACCAACGTTTCTCAGAAATTTAAGTTAAAGATTACTAAACCCGGTGTCAGTAATTCTCTTCACACCTAAAGGTGAAAATGATTTCCGCCACTGACATAACTGAAGCAGGTGTGCCGGACTGAACATCCGACCCTGACTTAATGTGGCACATCTCAATTAGACAGCACTCAGTAATAACATAGGACAAATTATGATTTTTTGAAAAAACCTCTTTTCATAAAAAATATATAAGATAGAACAAAATTCATAAAATAAGAAATATTTTGTAAAAATAGAAAAATATGTCAAAGATGTACCAATAGTGTAGTACTAATGTGTCACAAAAGATTGGATATTGTGTAAGAGCGGCGTTGATTCATCAATATTACAGTTTTGAGAACGGTAAGGAAAAAGAAAAAAATAAGAATTTACATAAAAATTCGGTCTAGTCATCATAGGCTCATTCAGGACATTCGTAGGCTCTAGTTACGAATCCGCAGCAGCAGCGAAGAAAAGTGAAGCACTGAGTTTGAGGAAAAGCAGCGCTGCGGAGAGTGGTGGGAGTCTGGCAATGGAGCTGATGAAAGCGTCAGCGAGGGAGGGAGTGGGTTGGACACGGCGGAGGGGATGAGATGGGCACAGCGTGGGACGGCGGGAACGGCAGGTAGAGGAATTGATTGACTGTGAGGGTGGAGCGGTAGCAGAGAGAGGTGTCGGGAGGAAGGTGTGACGGTGCACTAGTGTGCGTTGAGGCGGGCCGGAAATGGAAGAAGAGGGTGGATTGGTGTGCTGACAGTGTAATGAGATGGCCACCGTGTGGTGTGTTGGTGGGGTGGGGTGTTGGCAGGGGGGTGTTTTGGCAGTGTGATGCGGCGCCGTGGTGGTGTGTCGGTGAGGTTTTGTAATGGAGGAGTGGGGTGACAAATGGGAGGTCTAGCGGCTGAGTGTTGAGCTGTCTGGGTGTCGAGGTGTCTGGGTGTCGAGGTGTCTGGGTGTCGAGGTGTCTGGGTGTCGGGTGTCTGGGTGTCGAGGTGTCTGGGTTGTTGAGGTGTCTGGTGAGTTGTGTCGAGGTGTCTGGGTGTCGAGGTGTCTGGGTGTCGAGGTTGTCTGGGTGTCGAGGTGTCTGGTGATCTGAGGTGGTTGGGTGTCGAGGTTCTGGGTGTCCGAGGTGTCTGGGTGTCGAGGTGTCTTGGGTGTGAGTCGAAGTGTTGAGGTGCGCTGGTGTTGTAGGTGTGGGGTGTCTGGCCGTGTTGAGCGAGCCTGGGTGTCGAAGGTGTCTGGGTGTCGAGGTGTCTGGGTGTCGAAGTGTCTGGGTGTTGAGGTGACAGTGTTGAGTCGGCTGGGTTTTGAGGCGGCTGAGTGTTGAGGCGGCTGGGTGTTGAGGCGGCTGGGTGTTGAGGCGGCTAAGCGTTGAGTCGGCTAGCGTGAAGTCGGCTGGGCGTTGAGTCGGCTGTGTGTTGTGGCAGCGGTGAGTTAAAACGCCTGGGTGTTAAAATGGCTGACTGATGTGGCGGCTGGGTATTGAGGCGACTGGGTTTTGAAGCGAAGGAGAAGGGTAGCGGCGGGGTGGAGTGATGGCGTGGCGTCAGGGCGGGTGGCGACGGCGGCGGGACGGGCGCGCGCAAATGGCGCCGCGTCCGCGAGCCGCTTAATCAAGACATCCGAGCAAATACCGCGAGCGCCGGCGCGCTAATTCCGCGCACTGCGGGGCTGGGGGCAGAGGCGGGGGCGGGGCGGGGGCGGGGCGGGGGCTGGGGCGCCGCGCGCACGCGAGTGACAAATATTTGAGGTGGCAAATGGCTGCGGGCGCCAACTTCCAGAGGGACCTCCGCCCCCGAAGCGCCACTCCGCCCCCCCCCGGCCCGACCTCCCGCGCACAGAGGCCCGGGGGCGTTGGCGTCGCCGGCGCCGTCGACTGCACAGTGTTCAGGAGCGCTTCGCCTGCCGTCTTTCATTGGCTCTCTAAGGCGGCGGGCAGCAACGTGCGTCTAATTGGATTACTTTGCTACCTTAATAATGTTCTACCTTAAAACTGTTTGGAATGTAAGTTATGTATGTTGTGTATGTATTCGGTTTAAGGTGGTATTATATCCATAAACGTGACTAAAGATAAATTGTAAAGATGCAACTCAGTAAAGTCTCCACATAAAATAAGGTGACAATTGACTAAATACACTCTTCTACTGCTCTTCTACTAATTTAATTTTCATATACTTTTTCTCACATTTTTAAATAACGCGTGTACTCTCAATAATGGACGTCTTTATAAGTATTAAGACTCTGTATTGTAGATAATATTTGACTTTGTGAGGTTAACCACGCATGTCACATAATTATGTTAAATTTATTTATAAGTATATTGAAAAATCTCTCTAATGAAAATACAGTATAAAGGTTTGCTTATAATTTTATTTAAATGTATTGCGTCTTATTCTTTTCTCTCGTTATTTCATTCTCCATATTTTGTACTTTCTTGTTATGACTAATTAGATTACTGTACTATTTTAAGAATGTTCTACGTTACAACTGTCTCTAATTTGTTAATTTAATTTTCACATTTTCGTGTTGTTTTAGAATTGGGCGCATAGTCTCAACAAGAGCGTATTAATAACTATAAGCTCTCTATATTGTAAATTTATACTATTTGATTTTGCTGGTTAGTCTTCTATCCCAAACAATTATGTTTTCTCCCTAATAATACTCACTAAGGAGCGTAGAGTATAAAGAGTTTTCACATTATTTTACATCAATGACTTCTTGATTTCAGTGACTCTTGATTTTTGTTTCTCGTTATTTCATCTTTATATTTCGTGTTTTTACGTTTTATTCCATTTATCAATTTGCCTCCGTAATTTTTTGAAATAACCTATGACTCTTTGGTTTCATTCTTCGCCTAACCCTCCTGCGCAGATTCAATCACCAATGCTCAGTTAACATTTCTGCCAACGATCTCTTCATTTTTTCTCTTTCCACCCCCGGCAGATCCAGGGGGACATGGGGGCCATGCCCCCCTCAAAAGATTTTCGTTTACCTGCCATTATTTGGCAAAATTGATTTGAATATTTAATTATACTTAAATTATTTATTTATTTAAACAACAATACTGTGTAGTATCATATCTACAGTACATAAGTAATGTATGTATGTACTTTGCGCGACAGCCTGTGAACGGGCTCAGATCTACCGGTGACATCCCTGCCTCGCGGCCATGGGTTAATGGTGTACGTCTGGTTAAGCACGTAGACATCCCTATGCCGTATTTTGGTCTTCTCAACCTGAGAAGCGAGTTTTCTCATCGTCACATAGCATCATATACTGGGACGTTGCAATGCAAACGCACACTATAATCTTGCCTGACCGGGAATGGAATCCGGGGCCGCATAGTGGAAAGAATCGCTGGAATCCCGGAATCCCGGAAATCCCGGAATCATCGTGGAAAACCCGCTGACCAAGAGCTAGACACGAGGCTACATAAATAATATACAAAATAATAACCAATATGTTTATTATTTAACAAAAATCTACGATGCCCCCCTCCAAAATAACATCGCTGAATCCGCCCCTGCTATCGAGAATTTCCCTTTCTTACACAACTCCTTATAGCACTAGCGGTTTCTTCAATAAAGTCCTTTGTTTTTCACCCTCCGCCTCACTTAGTTATTACAGTGATGGGGTGTTATACACTTGCAACAAGATATCTCTTGATGCATTTTTAAGTAGGTACAGAAATAAATGTGATTGTAAAAGGTCGCACTTTTAATATGCCATCCCTGTTCGAGGCAAGGGTACTTTCATGCATTGAAGGAAAAAAATCAAAAAATAACCTAAATGTGAACGTATTAAAGCTTATAACACATTTACAGAGTAAATCAGTTTGTTATATTAAATCCAACGAATTTTTTAATCCTCTTAAAAGCCATGCTGTGTTTTCAGTAGCGTCAATGTCATATTATTCCCCTTGGTCTTTTGATGAACAGGATATTTAATTTATAATTATTTATCCTGATATGGTTCATGATGAAAAATTACATTAATATCGCATTTTAAATTACTTATTACATTACATATACCCCATATTGCCACGAAATTTAGTATTAGTACATGAATATTACTCGTATATTGCATTTACAGAAATTCCATTTCAATACCTGATGTTTTTTCTTTGTACTGATGATCCAATGCAGTTCATTTGTAAATTATATCAGAGCACAATGGGGTTAGTTGTATACAGGAATAGTTTCTAGCTACATGCTACATTTATTGTTGCACTCAACTATTAGTGTGTCAAATTCTATTTTCCACTCTTTTTTCGAATCCTATTAAATTTTCCTAGGCCTATGTTTCACTGCCACTATAAATTACTACTATACAAATTCCCAAATCCCAAAATCTGGGTCTCCATTCCAAAGATCAATAACATGCATATGAAGTAAGAATACACTAGTATGTATTGGTACAATACTTATTATATTATACGAAAATAATAATGCATTTAAAAATGTACATCTCGAGAATATACCCAATCACAATTACCAATGCACTTTCGGACTTGCCACTTGGTATTTTTATATCTTTTAACCCATTTCTTGTTAAATATTTATCAGAATGTTCTAAATGCAAGACGAATACGTAATAAACAAAATGCTATCTAAGGTGACATTTTACGTTTAAAGTGGAGGAAACATTTACCTGGAGGTTACTACGAGCTTCACACAACAATTATAAATCAAGAAAAAAGGCACTCACTTCCGTGACAATCGACTTAGGACGACCAAACTAGACAGGAACCCATTCATTAAAGTCAAGGACGCCCCTCCACGTTTTTCCCCTTTCTGTCATCTCACCTGTCTCGCCTCGACGTCCCGTATCTCCTCGGAGCTGTCCGTCTGCGGCCACTGTGCCTCCAGTCACCCGTCGAGGCGTCCAAGTCGATCGACCACCGCCCCCACCCCACCCAACCGCGGGTCCTTCCCCGCCCCACGTCCGCGCCCCACCGCTTCCCTTCCCGCGCCATCAGCCGCCGCCGAATCAAAGATTTTATTCCGTCGCCGAGTGAAATGGATGGCGAGTCTTAGGGTCACAGATGGGGCGAATTCCTTCAGGAGCTTTCTTGGCGGGGTGGCGCGGGGCGGGGTTGAAGGGAGGGGGGGGCGTAGACCCCGCCTGGACCCTGTCACGCACTGCCGGTCTGCCGTGCCGCCTCTCCCCCCACCGCCGCCACAGGCGTCGCCAGGTCCCGAGAGACCCCCCGGAGAAGGGGAGCACAGACCAAGATTTATAATTCACGCCGCTAAAGAAGGTCTCCGAGACCTCGTGGGTCGCTTCAGCCCGGACCCCCAAAGCGAGAAAGAATTTTCTCCCGTCTGCCTTTTTTCCGTTCCGTTCCGTTCCTTCCCGCCGGCTGGATAAAGTTTCTGGGGCAAATCTCTTAGCGCCTGGAATGAGCGCGGACCAGACCGGGTCGGAAGAGACTCGGGCCGAGTCGGTTCGTTCTCGCGGGAGTCGACTCTCGCGCGCGTCGCGTGTGAGATTTATAATTCAGGCGCGCGGCGGCGGCGAACGCGCTCTGGCCGCCGATGTCCACTGTGCTGCCCTCTGGTGAATTATAAAATCCCCCCGGCGGTGTTTTTTGGAGGAGGGGACGCCCGAAAGAATCGGGCGCTCTCATCGAAATCGCCGACTGGGCCCCAACGCGTCTTCATTAGGGATTCTGGGAAATTTGTCCTTCCTTCAAACAAAAAATGCAACCACGAAATTGAGCAGGAATTATTTAAAAAATTGCCCCGACATTGCAATTTGCGGGAAAGGATTATTTGAGTAGAATTGGACATTCATGAAATATTTATTGCAATAAACTAAACATAGCATTTTTATTGTAGATAGACTTAGATAAATAATTAATTAATGAACTTTATAATACTTCCAAATTTTATCAGTTCTTCCAATATGGGTGTCCAATTCAATTCAATTATATCTTATTTCCCGTGTTGAGGCTAAGGCCATCAGGCCTGCTTTTTCACCTGGCCAGGCAAATTGACGAAGCACAAATGTAACAACAAGCAATTCTCCATCTACTTTCTCCCATAACTATGAAATAATAATTGCGCACGATTTCTTCGTACATTGAGGCCTTGGGTACATTTAAAATGTTTTACTACGTCATTAACAAATGAAATGACGGATGCTATACCGAAGCATTTGTCTGTCGCAAACTGAACATATTGAAAAATATTTTATAATTTACATAGTAATTCCTTAAAAAGGTTTTAGAAATTCGTTAATATAATTGGATATTCATGAAACATGGTGAAGACGTCGTCTTAGTAATCTTGAATAGTGGTCAAGTAAAATAGAAGAGTTACAGGTTTTTGGTATTCTTCATTAAAAAGTAATTCCTTATGGCCTATAGCCTGGCAAGACGGTCGATTTCACAGATTCCACTTATAAGTTAGTATGTAAAAATTCAAAAATTTATCATTTTCGGTATTTTTTATTTATAGGGTAATTATTGTATCCACGCTAACTACCACAAGAAGGTCTTAAATACCAGTGTTTGTGTGGTAGGAATAGGAGATCGAAGTAATGCCTCATCCCAATAATACGTAATTACCTAAATTACGGTACGTTAAAGTCACATATTTTACGATTTTGTCGCAGATTATGCAAAAAACTACATGTCTTTGCATCTTGCTTTAATATTCAACATATTTGGAATGGCATTAACACACCTTTCATCTGATGTGTAAATGAAGTTAATGTTCAAAACTTCACGAGTTAGGCATGACTCTCTCTTCTTTCTCTCTTTCTTTCTCTTTCCCCCCTCTCTCCCTTTCCCCCTCTCTCTCCCTTTCCCCCTCTCTCTCCCTTTCCCCCTCTCTCTCCCTTTCCCCGGCCTCCTCTTCCCCTCTCGTCTTTCTCCTCTCCTTTCTCCCCATCTTTCCTTCTCTCTCTTTCTCTTCTCTCTCTTTTCCTCTCTGTTTCTCTCTTCTCTCATCTTTCTCTCCCTCTTCTCTCTCTTTCTCTCTGCTATCTTTCTCTCTCTTCCTCTCTTTCCCTTCATCTTTCTTTCTCCTCTCTCACATAACACATCGTTCTAAAAACACACCACGATGTACCAGATGAAAATTAGTCGGGAGCATATTTGGCGCAATTCCCAACAAACTTTTCCTCATTCTTGTTAGTAAAAGTAAAAAAAAAAATAAAAGAGAAGAAGAAAACTATAATGGCGGACATAGTCGGCACAGTGATTATTCCCAAAGTATTTTTAATCAATATCGTTCTGACCAGAAAGATAACCAAATGTATTCTTTGAAAACACTACTTGTTCGGTCTCCGAATACCATGATCAAATCAATACAACGATCAATCATTTGAACACCAAACAATCGGTATGAATACAAAATAAAGTTATTTATTTGCATGAAAGCGCGACTGGAATATAGCTCGGGTATCAGATTAAACAGTTTTAAAAATGTTTAAGCAGTTTCTGTGCATCCACACATTGAAACCGTAAACGCATCATGCAATAGTCATCAGTTAGTCATCGCAAGCACCACGAATGGTTGAGTTATATGGGAACATGTGTTTACTCCGGCAGGTGGAGAGCGAAATATTTTCAGGCGGTCGCGCAGTACGATTGTTAGCATTGATTAAAGATTCAACAATTGTACAGAGTGTAAAACTTTCAATAACGATGTTGTTCTTATGAATCAGAATTTATAATTAAATATGTGAAATAAGAGTACCAAAACGATACTCCAGAGTAAAATCAGGTCAACGTTGGTGCGGGGTTACCAAAACTGGAATGCCGTCGCAGATGGAGGGACGTTTAGGCCAGTTGTGCCCGTAAGCGATCTCGGACCGATAGGATAAAAAAAGCTGTTGAATTGTATAAATTCGCTATACTTTTTTATACTGTGTGATTTTTTTTCTTCTGACCAACAAATATATCCATTTCTTAATAGATAATAGACACAACTACAGTGTTTTTAGAGTATTGTAGTATGCCTTCTGCAATACACATTTTTTGCTAGAAAGCACATTTTTCAGTACCAACTTTTGAGTACTTTAAATAGCTCCTGTGATAAAGAGTTTATTTTCGAAGCTTTAATTTTTATTTCCAACACACCCACACTCTCACACTCACGCACATGGCACATACACGCATGCATATATAATATAATATTATATATATATATATATATAATATATATATAATATAATATGTACTACACGAACACTTTCACGCTCACGCCGCACACACACACGCCTTATATAAGAAAATTAAAGCTTCGAAAATAAAGCTCTTTATACATATAATATTTATATAGAACTTAAACTTGCCGGTTATTCTCGTTATTCATTATAAACCCAAATCTAGTATAACTCTCTTTAGCGGAAGTCTGCACAACTGATCTCCAAACGTAGTTTTTCCTCTTTTATCACTTTTGTCTTTCTCCCTATCTATGTGCTTCGTCTCCTTTCTCGCTGTCAACGGCCACCGGTGGCTGACTCCTTGCAGTCAAACAGCGTGTCCCCCGCAGCGGACTAGCGCGCGACGGCCCGTCAGAATGGGGGGCGGCTCTGCCTGCGAAACGACCGCCCAACGGAAAGCCTACCGCTCGCACCGTCCCCCACCCGCCCCTCTTCGGCACCGCTCCACCCGAACATCGCCCCAGCCCCCGCCCGAACCCGCCCCGCCACGCCCCGCCCCCGCCCCAGCCGCCAACGCCCCGCTCACGCCCCGCCACGCCCCGCCACGGCCCGCCACGGCCCGCCACGCCCGCCACGCCCCGCCACGATCCCCGCCACGCACCTCGCCACGACGCCAGAACACGCCTCTCACTCCCGCCTGCCACCGCCCTCCCCTCGCAAGTAAATTATTTTGTTTCAAGCATTACAAAAGAGCAATAATTTATTAACGATATAATTATTCATTCATCGGCAAAACTTAAATTGTGTAGCATGCAGCAACGTCAGCGCAAATACGTTACAATAAAAATGTATAATATCATTTAAAATTTTTTTTATTCAAAGAATCGAATTTTTTTATAAAACGCTGAAACAACACACTCTTTCCGGCATTTTATGGAATCGATTCCGTCTTAATTCACTACCACGGACGAATAATTAAATAGACTTTCTAATATAAATAAAAAAAATTGAACTAACCTATTTTAATCGAAAAATTTTTCATAATAAAGCTTTCTTTGCCTGTAAATGTACTGACAGAGGCAACCTCCAAAATAAAGCTAGCTGTAATTCTCGTGACATTTGAAAATTCATTTCGTATGAACAATGACAAATGTAATGGGATCTTGTAAATGGCAACTGTAACGACACCTAGCTGTAGTTGGTGAAAGGAGACATATTTATTTTTATGCAGTTAGTGTATTTCAGTGTAATTCAGCGTATTCCATATAAAATGCAAAGCCTTAGTATTAAAGAAGATACAGCACGTAAGACAGAGCCGTTTCATGATTCGTTGTCGGCTGAAGGTCGGTCCATTGCCACTTGACACTTATAATGTGATTGCGGCGGTGCGTGTCGGACCATTTAGATTTTTGTCTTGAGCTCTGGCTAACGCCATAACGCTTAACAAGATCCACCCAAACAGAGAAGACAGAGAGAGAGAGAGAGAGAAGAGAAGAAAGAAGAGAGATGTGAGAGAAAGTGAGAGAGAGAAAGAGAGAGAGTGTGAGAGAAAGTGAGAGACAGAATAGAGAGAGAAAAAGTGAGAGATCAGCGAGAGAGACAGAAAGAGACACAGAGAGACAGAAACAGAGCAGACGAGAGAGAATAGGGAGAGAGATCAGAGAGATAGGGAGAAGAGGGAGAGAGACAGAGAGACAGAGCGAAGAGACAGAAGAGACAGAGAGACAGAAAGAGACAGAGAGACGATAGGGAGAGAGATAGGAAAGAGATAGGGGAGAATAGGGAGAGATAGGGAGAAGCGGAGGGAGAGAGGGGAGAGCGATAGGGAGAGAGATCGGGAGAGAGCTAGGGAGAGAGCTAGGAGAGAGACAGGGGAGATAAGAGCAGGTGAGAGAGTACAGGAGAGAGACCAGGGAGAGGGACAGGGATGAGAGACAGGGAGAAGAGACGGGGCAGAGAGACATGGGGGGAGAGAGACAGGGAGAGAGACAGGGAGGAGAGAACCGGGGAGAGACAAGGAGAGGAGACAGGGAGAGAGACAGAGGAGAGATAAGGTGAGCGAAACGAGAAGAGGAGAGTGGGAGGTTTTCTTTTGGCCACTGTCGCAGGCAGCTGACACATCCTGAGCATTTCGATGGCCAGGCGAGGAGTAGACATATCTTAGGAGAAGCGACAAGCCGCTGTAAAGGGTCTTGCTCCCACATGGACCGTGTCACAATTTAGTTCTTGTGCCTATAGAGAACCCTCTGGGCCGTCCTGGGCGGCTCTTCGATGTAACCAGTTCACTTGGCGGAGGTCTCAGTAAGTCTCTATTTAAACCTTTATCATCTCAATTAAAAGACAGCTTTTAATCCTGGCGATAAAATAATCTTCTAAACTTCCAATATGCTGCTCTACATCCTGCAGTATTCTGGGAGGACCTATAGTCCAAGAATACAACTAATTTAAAGATACAGTGATACTTTGCGGCGCCATCACCAACCTCTTTCCCGTGGTGAGTGCAGAGAGCCGAGAAAGCCAATATTGATGCCACACCATAACTCCAGCTGCGTGACGTGTGAATACACAAAGCCAAAAGCGTTTTAAAACGCTTAAAGAAATAACTGCCACGAAGGGCTTTCTCCGGTTATTTGAAGGTTACGGAAGTCTCCTGTTCGTGAAATGTTTCTCCGTCGAATAATTAACCTTACAGTAATATACAACGAAATATTCGTACTTGAGAACAACATTGAAACTTTGTCCAAAAATGTTAATATTGTCATTTCCTAATTCCTTGCTTGGGAGAGAGAGTCAACAGCTCTGATTTACATTGCTAGCCAACGGCAAACCGACGAACGGTTCCCAAATACTTCGGTTGGCCGGTGGCAATATTCTAAGTGCAGGCTAGGTAACTCCGTCCGCTCGAAGACTTATAACTCTTCGACGAGGTTGAGAGTGTGTTTTCACGCCCTGCATTGTCACAGGCTTCGTTCGATCTTAAATTAAATGGTTTTCTCTGGCCATTTAGAAAATATTAGTACACCACTTTCTAAGAACGTCTGCATTTCGTTCGCCCTTTTTTGGAGTAAAAATTCATTGTGATGGCCGCGAGATTTGTTGTATATTTTGTATTAATCATTTAAGGCGCGGATTAAATTCCCTATTTGTTGGCCAACTCCAGCGATGTTGCTTAGCGCTGGGCCGCCTATTTACTAGCTACGCTTGAGGTTTAGGAGACACACGAGCCACAACTTCCTTCGCCGCACTTTAACATACTTGGCGTGCTTTAGCTTACTATCGTTATTCATTGGTTGGCCCGCCCGGCGATCGAAATCGGGATCGCTTCAATGCAAAACCTAGCACTCTTATCAACTGTTCAAGCTTTGTTCAGTTTGTAATTACTTTTAGTAGATTTTTGACAAACAAAATTTAAGTACCTATCCTTGGGAGAAACGTACCTTAAAAGCATATTAACAAAAATATGAAGGTTTTTCAAGAAAACATTACATTGAAAGAACTATGTATTGTGCAGCTATTACAACCATATTTTTTCCTTCGTCATCGTTGTGTAAAGTAGAAACGAACCTTATCAACGATCACAAAGCGTTTGGAATGGCACCGTGTTGAATAGAAGGATGAGGAGAGGGAGCAGAAGAGGAGAAGGGGGTTGGTGAGGGGGAGGAAAGGGGGGCGGAAAAATGAAGAAGTTAGGTGTAAGACGCGAGAAATGGTGGGTTCGGTGGAAGCAGTGGTGGCAGGCGATGGCGAATGCATGAAAGGAGTGATTACACGGCCGTACTCGGAAGGTGGATGCGCGGACAGTAGGGTGAAAGATGGCAATGAGGATTAGCGATAGAGGAGAATGAAACTGTGAAAGGGGTAACAAAGGAGGAGGTGAACGGTGCGAGGTGGTGTTGATTTTGGCGGCTGAAGTGTGGTTTCAAATAATGACGGGCACGGTGGTGCATCGGCATTCGATGGAATGTAATGGTGGGATAGAGTCGAACCACTTCTGAAGGGTTTGTTGCGGTGGTGATAGAGGCAGTAGGGTCTCAGTTGGTGATTGACGCTGGAAAAGACGACGGTGACGGCAGCGGCGGAGGCAGTGGCGAAGTTGGTTGACTGTGGTGATGGTGATTTAGAGGCATCGTGGGCGGAAAGGTTCGGGAGTGCAGTGGCAAGGATGGTAACTGTGGCGGTGATGATGGAAGCAGTTGGCGGCGGCGATAGGCGGAAGCATGTGGCGGTGGGTGATGACTGTGGCCGGTGGTGATAGAAGGCAGTGGTAGGCAAACCGGGTAAAGGAAGGCAGTGGCGCGACGGTGGTGAACTCGGCGATGTATATAGACGGCAGTGGCGGCAGTGGGGGGCAGTGGCAAAGGATGGTGACTGTGGTGGTAAAGGATGGGAAGCATGGCGAGCGGCGTAGCGAGGAGCCAGTGGCGTGGGTGGTTGACTGGTGCCAGATGGTGGATGGAGGTCAGTGGCGGGGGGCGTAGACGGAAGGATGGCGAGGATGAGTTGAACTGTGCCGAGTGGTGACGTGGCAGTGGCGGTGGTGGTAGAGGAAGGCAAGTGACGAGGGTGGCGTTACTGTGCGTGGTGAGTGGGGCAGCTAGCGCGCCGGCCGTGGCGACTGGTGTGATTGGTGCGGCGACGTTGGCGGCGACGTGGCGCCACCGCGCCCGAAGCAAAAAGAGGAAAAATAAAGATTATTCCGCGCCCCGTGAATCGCGCGGCTCTGTCCGTGGATAATGGCGCCCATTCTCCGGGATTATCGTCGTTTATCGAGAGGAGGCGGCGGCGGTGCGGCTGAGGGGCGGCGGGGGCGGGGCGGCCTATGGCGCCTGTAGCTGAGCGGCCGGGACAACAGCGCCGCGCGGAGTCGCGTTGGGTGGGCGGGCAAGCAGCGGGGCACCACTACGAACATGGCTGTTAGGGGGCGCGGAGGGAGCTGTGGAGATGGAGTCATTACCGCGTCGGAGCAATTGAAGACAGTAGAGGAACGCGGTAAGCTGCACGAACAGATTGAGCGGCGGCAACGGAAGATATTAATGATTTTGGAGATTGTGGGTACAGGAAGGAGTTACAACGCGGTCGGGTGATTTGGAAGTAAGAAAAGCTATACACGGGGAACTTATTAGAAGACGGGTGAGAAGAACTCGGAACTGGTTGGGAGATGAAGGAGGAGCGCAAGTAGAGAAGTACTTGAGAAAATCTATATTAGAAAATCCAGAGTAGCACGTGAATTGAAGTTGACGAAGCTTAGCAGAAGAAATGT
>BOPP01000127.1:1445373-1472616 GCA_017312745.1 Gryllus bimaculatus | reverse complement strand
CTCTTTCTCTCTCTTTCTCTCTCTTTCTCTCTCTTTCTCTCTCTTTCTCTCTCTTTCTCTCTCATTCTTTCTTTCTCTCTCTCACATACACACCGTTCTACACACCCACATGTACCAGATAAAATCTAGTCGGAGCATTTGGCGTCAATTCCAACACTTTTTCTCTGTTAGTAAAAGTAAAAAAAAAAATAAAAGAGAAAAGAAAAACTATAATGCGGACAAGCGGCACAGTATTATTCCCAAAAGTATTTTAATCAATAGTTCTGACAGAAAGATAACAAATGTATTCTTTGAAAAACACTACTTGTCGGTCTCACCATGTCAAACAATACAAAGATAATCATTTGAACACCAAACAATCGGTTGAATACAAAAAAGTTATTTAATTTGCATGAAAGCGGCGACTGGAATAGCTGGGTATATCAGATTAAACAGTTTAAAAATGTTTAAGCAGTTTCTGTGATCCACACAGAACACGTAAACGCATCATGCAATAGTCATATCAGTTAGTCATCGCACCACGAATGGTTGGAGTTATCATGGAACATGTGTTTCTCCGGCAGTGGAGAGCGAATATTTTCATGGAGGTCGCTCAGTAATGATTGTTATGCATTGATTAAAGATCAAATAATTGTACAGAGTGTATTTCAATAACGTTCATGTTGTTCTTTTATGAATCAGAATTATAATTTATAATATGTGAAATAAAGTACCATAACGATATCCAGAGTAAAATCATGTCAACTTGTGCGGGGTTACAAAACGGAAGCCGGTCCAGATGGAAGGGATCGTTTAGGCAGTTGTGCCGTAGCGATCTCGGACCGAAGGATAAAAAAAGCTGTTGAATTGTATAAATTGTATACTTTTTTATTACTGTGTGATTTTTTTTCTTTCTGAACAAATATATCCATTTCTTAATAATAATACACAACTTACATGTTTTTAGAGTATTTATATGCTTCTGCAATACACATTTTTGCTTAGAAAGCATTTTTCCGTACCAACTTTTGAGTACTTATAGCTCCTGTATAAAGAGTTTATTTTCGAAGCTTTAATTTTTCTTTTCCGAACACACACACACTCTCACACTCACGCACACACACACACGCATGCATATATATATATATATATATATATATATATATAATATAATATGTACTACACGAACACTTTCACGCTCACGCCGCACACACACACGCCTTATATAAGAAAATTAAAGCTTCGAAAATAAAGCTCTTTATACATATAATATTTATATAGAACTTAAACTTGCCGGTTATTCTCGTTATTCATTATAAACCCAAATCTAGTATAACTCTCTTTAGCGGAAGTCTGCACAACTGATCTCCAAACGTAGTTTTTCCTCTTTTATCACTTTTGTCTTTCTCCCTATCTATGTGCTTCGTCTCCTTTCTCGCTGTCAACGGCCACCGGTGGCTGACTCCTTGCAGTCAAACAGCGTGTCCCCCGCAGCGGACTAGCGCGCGACGGCCCGTCAGAATGGGGGGCGGCTCTGCCTGCGAAACGACCGCCCAACGGAAAGCCTACCGCTCGCACCGTCCCCCACCCGCCCCTCTTCGGCACCGCTCCACCCGAACATCGCCCCAGCCCCCGCCCGAACCCGCCCCGCCACGCCCCGCCCCCGCCCCAGCCGCCAACGCCCCGCTCACGCCCCGCCACGCCCCGCCACGGCCCGCCACGGCCCGCCACGCCCGCCACGCCCCGCCACGATCCCCGCCACGCACCTCGCCACGACGCCAGAACACGCCCTCCACTCCCGCCCTGCCCCGCCCCTCCCCTCGCAAGTAAATTATTTTGTTTCAAGAATTACAAAGAGCAAATTTATAACGATATAATTATTCATTCATCGGCACTAAATTGAAGTAGCATGCAGCAACGTCAGCCAAATACGTACAATAAAAATGTATAATATCATTTAATTTATAAAACGCTGAACAACACACTCTTTCCGGCATTTATATGAATCGATCCGTCTTAATTCACACCACGGACGATAATTAAATAGAATTTTCTAATAAAATTAAAAAAATTGAACTAATATTTTAATCGACAATTTTCATATAACTTTCTTTGCCTGTAAATGTACGACAAGGCAACCTCCAAAAAAGCTAGCTGTAATTCTCGTACATTTAAAATTCATTTTCAGTATGAAATGACAAATGTAATGGGATCTTGTAAATTGCAACTGTAACGACACCTACTGTAGTTGTGTAAGGAGACATATTTATTTTATTGCAGTTAGTGTATTTCAGTGTAATTCAGCGTATTCATATAAAATGCAAAGCTTAGTATTAAGAGATACAGCACGCAAGACAGAGCCGTTTCATGATTCGTTCGGCTGAAGGTCGTCCATTTGCACTTGGACACTTAGAATGTGATGCCGGCGGTGCGTGTCGACCATTAGAGTTTGTCTTGAGCTCTGGCTAACCAGATACGCCTTAAACAAGATCACCCAAACAGAGAAGACAGAGAGAGAGAGAGAGAGAGAGAGAGAAAGAGAGAGAGTGTGAGAGAAAGTGAGAGAGAGAAAGAGAGAGAGTGTGAGAGAAAGTGAGAGACAGAAAGAGAGAGAAAGTGAGAGACAGCGAGAGAGACAGAAAGAGACACAGAGAGACAGAAACAGAGAGACAGAGAGAGATAGGGAGAGAGACAGAGAGATAGGGAGAGAGGGAGAGAGACAGAGAGACAGAGACAGAGAGACAGAAAGAGACAGAGAGACAGAAAGAGACAGAGAGAGATAGGGAGAGAGATAGGAAGAGAGATAGGGAGAGATAGGGAGAGATAGGGAGAGAGGGAGGGAGAGAGGGGGAGAGTGATAGGGAGAGAGACAGGGAGAGAGCTAGGGAGAGAGCTAGGAGAGAGACAGGGAGAGAGACAGGGAGAGAGACAGGGAGAGAGACAGGGAGAGGGACAGGGAGAGAGACAGGGAGAGAGACGGGGAGAGAGACAGGGAGAGAGACAGGGAGAGAGACAGGGAGAGAGACAGGGAGAGAGACAAGGAGAGAGACAGGGAGAGAGACAGAGAGAGAAAGGGTGAGAGAAAGAGAGAGAGAGTGGGGAGGTTTTCTTTTGGCCACGCGAGGCGCTGACACATCCTGAGCATTTCGATGGCCAGGCGAGGAGTAGACATATCTTGAGGAAAGCGACAAAGCGCTGTAAAGGGTCTTGCCTCCCACATGGACGTGTCACAATTTAGTTCTTTGTGCTATAGAGAACCCTCTGGGCCGTCCTGGAGGGGCTCTTCGATGTACCGTTCACTTGGGCGGAGGTCTCAGTAAGTCTCTATTTAAACCTTATCATCTAATTAAAAGACAGCTTTTAATCCTTGCGATAAAATATCTTCTAAACTTCCAATATGCTGATCTACCATCCTGCAGTATTCTGGGAGGACCTATATCCCAAGAATCACAACTAATTAAATAAGTGTACTTGCGGCGCCCAGCCAACCTCTTTCCCCGTGGTGAGTGCCAGAGAGCCGAGAAAGCAATATTATGCCACACCATACTCCAGCTGCGTGACGTGGAATAACACAAAGCACAAAGCGTTTTAACGTTAAAATAACTGCAGAAGGCTCTCCGGTATTTTAGTTACGGAAGTCTTCCTGTTGTGACAATGTTTCTCCCGTGAATGAATTAACCTTAACATGTGAATATACAACGAAATATTCGTACTTGAGAACAACATTGAAACTTTGTCAAAAATGTTAATATTGTCATTTCCTATTTTCTTGCTTGGGAGAGAGAGCACGCTCTGATTTACATTGCTTAGCAACGCACCGACGAACGGTTCCAAAACTTCGGTTGGCGGTGGCAATATTCTAAGTGCAGCTAGTAACTCCGTCCGCTCGAAACTTATTAACTTCGACGAGTTGAAGTTGATGTTTCCACGCCTCATTGTACAGCTTCTTCATCTTTATTAAAATGGTTTTCTCTGGCCATTTACAAATATTAGTACACTTTTAAGAACGTCTGCATTCGTTCGCCTTTTGATGTAAAAATTATTGTGATTGGCGCGAGATTTGTTGTATATCTTGTATTAAGCATTTTTAGGGCGGATTAATCCTATTTTTGCCAACTAGCGATGTTGCTAGCGCTGGGCCGCCTATTTACTAGCTACGCTTGAGGTTAGGGAGACACAAGCACAACTTCCCTTCGCCGCATTTAGCATACTTGGCGTGCTTTAGCTTTTACTTCGTTATTCATGGTTTGGCCCCGCCCGGGAATCGAAATCGGGATCGCTCAATGCAAAACTAGCACTCTTATCAACTGTTCAAGCTTTGTTCAGTTTGTAATTACTTTTAGTAGATTTTTGACAAACAAAATTTAAGTACCTACCTTGGAGAAAGTACCTTAAAAGCATATTAACAAAATATGAAGGTTTTCAAGAAACATTACATTGAAAGAATATGTCTTTGCAGCTATTACAACCATATGTTTTCCTTCGTCATCGTTGTGTAAGAGAAACAAACCTTACAACGATCACAAAGCGTTTGGAATGGCACCGTTGTTGAATAGAAGGATGAGGAGGAGGGAGAGAAGAAGTGAGAGGGGGTGGTGGAGGGGGAGGAAAAGGGGGCGAAAATGAAGAAGAGGTGTAGACCGAGAAATGGTGGTGTCGGTGGAAGCAGGGGTGGCAGGCGATGGCGAATGCATGAAGAGGTGAATACACGGCGACTCGGAAGGTGGATGCGGAAGGTAGGGGTGAAAGATGGCAATGGAGGATTAGCGATAGAGGAGATGAAACTGTGAAAGGGGTAACAAAGGAGGAGGTGACGGTGGCGGAGGTGGTGTTGATTTTGGCGGCTGAAGTGGTGGTTTCAAATATGACGGGCACGGTGGTGGCATCGGCATCGATGGATGTAATGGTGGGATAGAGTCGAACCACTTCTGAGGGTTGTGGCGGTGGTGATAGAGGCAGTAGGGGCAGTGGTGATGACGCTGGAAGCGACGGTGACGGCAGCGGCGGAGGCAGTGGCGAGGTTGGTGACTGTGGTGATGGTGCTTAGAGGCAGTGGCGGAGGTAGGGAGGCAGTGGCAAGGATGGTAACTGTGGCGGTGATGATGGAAGCAGTGGCGGCGGCGATAGCGGAGGCAGTGGCGTGGGTGATGACTGTGGCGGTGGTGATAGAGGCAGTGGTGGCAAACGGTAGAGGAGGCAGTGGCGACGGTGGTGACTCTGGCGATGGTATTAGAGGCAGTGGCGGCAGTGGGGGAGGCAGTGGCAAGGATGGTGACTGTGGTGGTAGTGATGGAAGCAGTGGCGGCGGCGGTAGCGGAGGCAGTGGCGTGGGTGGTGACTGTGCCGATGGTGATGGAGGCAGTGGCGGGGGCGGTAGAGGAGGCAGTGGCGAGGATGGTGACTGTGCCAGTGGTGACGTGGCAGTGGCGGTGGTGGTAGAGGAGGCAGTGACGAGGGTGGCGACTGTGCCGGTGGTGATGGAGGCAGTAGCGGCGGCGTGGCGACGGTGGTGATTGTGGCGGCGACGTTGGCGGCGACGTGGGCGCCACCGCGGCCCGAAGCAAAAAGAAAGGAAAAAAAGATTTATCCGCGCCCGTGAATCGGCGGCTTTGTCCGTGGATAATGGCGCCCATTCTCCGGGATTTATCGTCGTTTATCGAGAGGCGGCGGCGGCGGCGGCTGAGGCGGCGGCGGGGGCGGCGGCCATGGCGCCGTGCTGAGCGGCGGGAACCAGCGCAGCGCGGAGTCGACGTTGGTGGGCGGCAGCAGCGGCGGCACCACTACGAACATGGCTGTTAGGGGGGCGCGGAGGGAGCTGTGGAGATGGAGTCATTACCGGCGCGGAGCAATTGAAGACAGTAGATGGAACGCGGTAAGCTGCACGAACAGTTGGAGCGGCGGCACGGAGATATTAGATTTTGAGATGTGGGTACCAGGAAGGAGTTACAAGCGTCGGGTGATTTGGAAGGTCAGAAAACGTTACACGGAGGATATAGACGGGTGAGATAGAACCGGAACTGGTTGGGGACGAAGAGGACGCAAGTAGAGATAAGTACTATTAGAAAATCCAGAGTAGCACGTGAATGAAGTTAGAGCTAGCAGAATGTGGGATAATTAAAAGGAATCGTAGCTACAATTGTGAGGACTATGGATTGCGAGGTGAACGGAGACCTGAATGCAGGTGTTTTGAGTGTCCGTAGCGACGGTGTGCTCAGTTGGGTGCGAGTGGAGGCTGCGTCCGCAGAAGTGAGCGCCGGGTCGCGGCCGGACGAGGTGACGTCGAGTGTGACTCGTGCGGCGTATGGCGAGTATCGCTCGCGGGGGGAGCGGAGGGGTGGAGAGGAGATGAGAGTGAGATGAGGGGGGGAGGGGCTGCGAGTCGCCCGGCGCAGAGAACGAGGCCTCGGCGGACGGCGTTCGTTAATTGAACTGCGCCGCATTACGCAAATGAGCTGCGCTGGCGGCTGCGCGACCAACTGCGCCTACGTCTCCCCCTCCTTCTCCACTCCCACCCCACCTCACCCGCGCCACTCCACCCCCTCCCCGCCCCACTGCAGCGCACGCCGCGCAAAAAGGGCGACAGCGGGCGACGGCGCGGACACGGCGGGGTGCGGCGGCAGAGCGAGGCAACGGGGGGCTGGCGGGCGGCGGCGGGGGGGACGGTGGCTGGCGGTGAAGTGGCGGATGCTGCGGCGGCGGGGGGGCGGCGAGGGCGGCGGCGCGCGCTGCGGCGGTGAGGAGCGGTAGACAGTCCCGGGAGGGTAGCCGTCAGGGAGTGGTGGCAGTGGCGGCGGCAGTGAGGGAGTGGAGGAGAGAGACGGGCAGCTGATGTCAGCCGCGGGAACGCGAGAGCGGATTTGCTGTGACCCACCAGCGCAGGTGACGAACGATCGTGGTAATAGCTTCCAGGAATCGAATTCGGTCAGCTACACGAATTTTCTGTTTTCATGAAAAAAAAGATTTGGGTTAATGAAATTATTAGGAGCGATAGGAATTATCAAGTGTTCAAAGGAAAAAGAATAAGAAGCAAGATAATGAGGAACGGGAGAAGGATGAGAGTGACGAAGCACAGAGAGGAGAACAAGGTGAGGGGGTCATGAAATCGAACGGCGGAGGACAAGAACAACGGAATTTTGAGTGGGAATGAGTGAAATCAAGTGACACGACGATTAACAGGTGTTGGGAAGTTGCATCAAACAAGTAACTACCTCCCCGATGCCAGTTACCGGCAACGTTTAGTACTGTAAAACGTAAAAACGAAAGCTTAACTTGCATGTTAAAAACTGCGTAAATACTAATAAAAGTATAAGAAAATTAAAAAATAATCTGAGAACTACTTGTTAAACGTTCACTTTCTTGAAAAATGGTACTCCTTTTTGATCATTAAAATTTATTTAGTTTGTGATACCAAAAATATGAAATTAATAGTCTTAAAGTGAAACTTCATTTTTATATTTCCAACAGTGATTTACAACGTCATAAACAAATGATGAAAACTGTGAGAACCATAAATCGAAATATCTATCGTGAGCTGGGACTAAATTAAAGGGGGGCGTTGCCGCTACGGCCTGCCAATGTCACGCTCTGTCGGCGCGGCGCGAGAAAAGGCACGGCCCGCCTAGGAGGAGGCAGGGAAGGCAGAACGGGAGGCAAGGAAGAAATGGTCAGAGCAAGACAGGAAACTGTTATGAGCAAAAAAATAGTTAATTTCATAAAACAGTTTTTTATTCCAAATTGCTGACCATGCAGAGAAAGCTGTTGACTTACATAGTCCTCACGTAACAAGAAGGTATAACGGGGACTTGCGAGGTTTAACAGAAACCGAATAGATGTCCAATAAGTATGCCATGGTCGCATTCCAGATACCAGAAGAGAATTCTATTACTCTTGCCGGCAGTGATGTTCCTCAGAATCCCTTTCACTCTCGTAGCTCGCACTATGCTGGGACAACTTGAACTGCATTCTCCACCCGCTGGACATCGTTTTATACACGGTCAGGGCTAAAGGTTCGCTGACTGGCGCGGCCGCACAGGCGACAGCGCGCCCGCTCGCGCGAAAGTTGTAATTCAGAAGAAGTAGGCGAATAAATATTGTAAAAATGACATTAATTTCTCCTTCTCTTTGTCATGGCGTGAAAAGGCCAATTCAAACATCTTCCTGACAACCGCATGGATCAAACGGAACTTGATTCCTTGTTGAGGCAAGCTATACTCTTCTTCATATTTTATGAATTTTCCTTCCCTTTTTTCTGGTACTCACAACACCGCTATTTCTACGTCACCCAGTATCGTGTAGTTATTATTAAAAAGAATGTAAGTAATGTAGATATTTTGTCTCCATTTTTTTACATTTAATAATTTTTGTATGATCTATTAAAAAATTAAGATAATTTATGATCCATAATAATATTATGATCCATGTACAATTAGTAAACTGCACGTAATCAACTTGTAACTGTAAACGAACTGTTTTCCACACCTTATAGACATTATTTTATTTATTAGTAGCAATTGTGAGCCATAAATTCTCATTCATATCCTTTATGCGTCTCGCCGCAGTAATTTACAACTCTAGCCTTTAAAAACTACACAGAACTTTCTTTCTCGAACAGCTCATTCGAACAAATCTAGTTAGGCCGAAACTAGACAAAGTGAGTTGCCCGATAAAACACCCTTTTGAAAACGTTTGGAAATCGTTCATCTACTGCCTTGTTTGATGCAAATACGCAGCTGTGACGGACGCGTGCGTATCTGGCGTGCGTTATTTGCGAGCGATGCCAGTGCAGACGAGGATAACGCACAGTGTGGGGCCGTGTGTGACCTGCGCATTCGAATGGAACTCGTAACGGCTGTTGTGCTTCGCGAGTAATATATTATGCATGCACCGCTTTGACATGCAGGTGAACAAAGCGATGACAACCGAGAGGTATCTGCGATCATGAGGGCAGAAATCTCGGTGACATCAACGGACATTTCAGGCAAGTTGCTCGCCAATTCCTGAAACAGTTTTTCATGGTAACAATAACGCAATATATGCAGGTTTAAAGTTAGAGTAATTCCCATAATTAGAAAGTGAGTAGAAGTCCTACGGGTTCATTTACGAGAGCAGAAGTTTCCAAAACTATTACAAACAATCAACAACATAAAATTTCCAGTTTATGAGAAAATTATTTTTTAGGCAGCCACTAGTACATGCGGTTCTTTCAGGGAATTCATAGCTTGCTAAACATCAATTTTTAGCATTAGTACTGAAAATGATACGGTAAGTGTTCGGATGAAACTATAAAAGCAGCTAAGAAAACAATATCATTCTCTCTCTACGTCATCATTTCTGACCTTAATGTATCATTAAGTGATTCGGATAAGTGGATGAATATAAAATGAAACTCACTAAGGCTGTCTAAAAAAGAGTGCATGACACGTGATTTTATTGTACTCGGAAGATGTGGCACTGACTGTGGCCTCGCTTTACAATCGTGGCTACTCACAAAATCAACCGGCACATTTAACTCTATCATAAATAACTATTCTATGAGCAAAAATACAAAGCACGACATTTAATTTTCTTAAACGTTTCTCTACTTAAATATTTTTTCCAATAGAAATAATGTTTAGAGTTATTCTATGAAAGGATGCTTCTGTGTGAACAGTTTCATAACTTTCCAAAATATTGCATAAGAATTTTGAAACTCGGAAGTTCAGGGCGCTATGCCACATTCACTTAATGTTAAAGACGAACAGTTCAAATGCAGTGTACGTATTCAAACGCAAGATTATAGGATTGTGTTGCTTTGACTGTTCCCAATTTTCAGTATGATTTTATGAAACGTTAAAAAAAGAAGTGAAGTCCTAACTACTGTGTAAAAATAACATATTTAAACAAAAAATGGGCAGAATACCTTTCTTCTCCGTGTTAATGCAGTCTTAATTTTTTTTATTTTTTCATCATTTTGTACTGATTTTGTAAATGGTAACAGCGTTTTTGTAAAAAAAAATAACAAGAACCGTGTTCTTACCGATATAGACCCTGAATTTGAATATGAAAACAGTTATTGCCTATCGGGCTCAATTTGCTTTTGACACGCTGCCATCTAAGCTTGCTTGAAATACTAGAAAGCGCTGCATATAGGTTATTTTGCTGTAGTTTCATTTAATTGTTCTGCAAATGTAAATGTGCAGAAACAATCAAGCTGTGAACAAGGAATTTCTACACAAGACACTGAAATCATAAACCCCATAAAATTCACCTTTAGGAAATGCGAAAGGTGTGGCAACGTTAGTGATAAGTCTTACTCGAACAGATAGAATTGCGTTGGGTTTCTTGCCAATTGCGTCCTAGCATTGAGAGGTCAGGCAGCATGGGATATGGCTTGTATGTGACTGCGAGGTACAACAAAGTGTTGTGCTCTGCATTAATTCGGAAGACGAAATGCCTAGTAACTGTGTAAATAGTCAAACTTTGTTTTTTATATCTGTGCAGAATTAATACTGAAATAGCAAAAAAAAATGAATCTTAATCCTCTGATAATCGGAAGTGATACGAACATTATTTCCGGTGTAACGTTGGTGACCAGAACAAGAAACGGGACCCCCCAAAAGCGTTGCCCCAAAATCCATGGACAAAAAGTACGTGGATTCATTTATTTGCGAGAGATGAACTAAAGGTTCAATAAATCAAAAATAAAGGGAGGAATATTCGAATGACTGCAAATTAGAAAACTAATGGCTAATAAACATTTCCTTGACTTGTTGAGTTAATGATAAACATACATGGCTATCATTCACAAGCGCTTAAACAATTTTTTACAATAAAAACTTAACAATATCACGCAGGCAGAGAACTATCGCGATATTGTACATGAGCTATTGAGATCATTCCACCATATGGTATATAACATGTCACTGAAACTATATTTTTAAAATGGTATTTTGATTTCTTCCCAGATAACCTCGGCGCCTTTAGTGACAAACATGGCGAAAGGTTTTTCTCAAATGGAAAAGAGTTATCACGGCTATTGTAGTGAAACAATTTTGTCCAACTAATTCTGGACTCTCTGGACGTTTCTGAAGCAAAATATCGCAGGAAATAGGGAAGAAAATATTTTAGATATGCTTCTCAACTTTCCTTCATAATTATGGTGTATTTTTTACTGTTTCCATTTAGATCAGTTGTTATTAGAGCATGGCATTTTGCTAGATACATACATAAGAATACATGCACGTTTGAAAAAGCGTTTATCAATAAAAACTGAGACCGATACAGAAATACAGAAATTAGATTTGGATTCAGAGGCAAATTAACTTCCAGAAACAGTAGGTTTGTGCTTGTTAGAGAAAAAACAACAATTTTGTAGACAAGTGTTATGGGATATGGTTGTAAAATCAAGGGTATTTAAAATGTAGGTAAGACTAAAATGTGTGAAAGGCGTGACTAATCTATAGTTCACTATATTACACTTCAACAAACAATTATATAAATGAAAACTCCAGGAAACAAAATAACATAAATTACATTTCGTACTACAGGAGAAATGTGTTGAGAAATATACTTTGATGTTTGCTCTGCTTTACGCCATTATAAGATTTTTAGCGAAATATTTAAACTTGCTTATATTTTAATAAAACAGTTTTCTAAATAGTAAATATTTAAATGAATTATTGAAATAATTACAAAATGGTTAAATACGTACAAGGAATTTTGAGACACGTATGAAATCCCATCTTAGCATATGAAATCAATTTTACTCACCAACAATTTGAGTATGTTTGGTAGTACTGGAGCAATTTCCACACCTCACGTTCTTTAGTTTAGACCTGAGGGGATTGAAAAGCAGGCAATTCGAATGCAATGTCATTGACTATTTGTATTCCAGCTAACGTAGCTGCAGACACCGCACGGCACAGAGGGCAACGACCTCAAAGTCGCACTGTCGGCGAATGCATTAGGATTCCAGCCAGAAAACAAATTAACGCAGCAGTCGATTGCCAATTCAGAAACGCATACTCATTCATTTCATAGAAGATCGCCAATGAATGTTTTTAAAAGTGCAAATTTGTGGAACAATCGTGAACGGTTCCACCACGCCATCCCTATTTTACCTCAAAGGGCTGCCAAAATACCCTTGTACGTGTGAATACGCCCGCATGCATTTCCGAAGGCAGCGCACTCTGTTAAACGAACTGCTAACAAATGGCTGTTGAATACGAAATTGATATTACTCCTGCAATTCAGTTACTGAAATGCTTCCATAGTAAACGCACACGTTGGAGTGCGAAAAGAAAGGAGTCATATAGAAACGTGATTTAATGAATGAAATTCAATTTAGTGTGGTTTGGTCACTGTGACACGGGTAGAAAATTGGGCGCGCATCCAGCGACTGTTTCCATGAAACACTCTTCAATTATTTTGCTGGGATGCAATTAAGCTTGTGAATACTCTATTATAACTAAGTAATTTGTATACAGCGATGAGTACGAACTTTAGATACACCCCTCTTCTTTGAATATTTTTTCTCTTACATTTTGCGAAGAGTAAACGTGTTATAAATTTAATTCAATCAATGCAATAAATTAACATTGTCATCTGAACAGCTACCTCACACTACTTCTATCTTCTTTTAAATTTTTATTTCAGAATTTTCATTAAAGAAAAATGTTTATTGAAGGTACGAAAAATAAAAGGTGTGTACACAATGAATCTCTTTAGAAAATTTATAATGAAAAAGCATAAACTACATAGTATGAGGAGCTACAAAACGCATTATCGTATTACTCGTGACGAGTACGACTGAAGAATTTTCACAAAATGAAATAAAGATTTGAAAAAAAATATCCCATCTTTAATGTTTGGAAGCTAAGAAGTTCCAATGGAAACAAAACTTACACCACTAAATTACGTGCGTTGTAGTCTACCTGCAGAGAAAGTTGAGAATTAAGATTTAAGTCATGTGAGAAAATCCTTTTTTGTAATTTTGAAAAATGTCACCTTTTTTCTTGAAGTCCGCAAAATTAACTCGCATTAAAAAAAACATGAAATGACGGCGCTTCTATGTCGAATGGAAAATATATGAAGTGAAGACATTGAAGTAAACAAGTAGTAGATGTATATCCATAATCGTTCTTGCGTAACTTCGTGTTCTTAGACACTTTATTAGGCTACTAGTTTATCAAATTTATGATGATATAAACTAAACGGATGACTTACGTATCTCATTACAGTAGCTTAATGGAGTTCGATTTTTCGGTTCACTTTTCAGAAATAACTAAATGTGTCAACCAACAAAGAACATGGGGTGCAAACAATATGTACCATGTTTACTGTTACGTCATTTCGATTTGTAAGACAGTTTATTAGACAATTAACTGGATAGAAGTGAGGTGCTGTGAACCCAATTTGTTTCAACTGCGCTTTGATTGTTCAAAGAATTGACAGCGCGCGGAGGGAATGGAATCTTGTTTTCATTCGGGGAATTCAATCTTATTTCATTCAGCGAATGGAATCTTTACAAAAATGCCTCTTCTTTTTTAACCAAAACTTATAAATCAATGGCAGAACGCTGGGAGCGCCATTTATATAACGAGATGGGGTTTGAGTCATTTATGTCAGTAGCTTTATCATTACAATTAATTAATTTCCCATGATAACTTCTGGCCAATATGCTTAAAAAACAACCCGTCAATACTCAAGAAATAATGAAATAGTGTGCGCTGTATGTGTTCAGATAAGGTGAGAAACAGTCAAAAGAATTTGTGTGGGGTACTGCAACCATGCACTTTGTTTCTCATTATTCCGAACACTGGTACTACCATCAAAAGATAATTGCGTAGACACACTTATCGAGACAACAAGATTTCACACCTCTTATTCTTTAAAGTATTTTCTAACCGCTTAAATTAGTTCAACTAAAAAAATAAATTTAAAGTAAAACCTTGTATTTGCCTTTGAGACTCGGAACTTCTGAGGCATGCTCTAAAGCGACAGGCACGATTTTCCGCACATTTCTTCTCCCCTTCCCCCACACTTGCTCTACTTACAACGAGAGCCCGAGGCATTCCTTTAACGATAAAGACCTTTTGTTCTCCAGAGACCCAAGAAACTCCAGGAGGCCACGTAGCACTCAAAAGTGCCAAGCACGTCCCGGACACGGAAGTGAAACACGACGAAACTTACAAGGAAGTCGAACGCGGAATGCCGGACGCGAAGGAAACTTTTTTTACAAATCTCGTTGAAACGCATTTCGCAAATCGGTTGGCAAGCTGCGACGAAAAAAATTAACACCTTCGCCTTCATTCATAATTTACGCGGCGTTCTCTGCCCCTGCGACAAAGGCGCGTTCTGTGTGACGCGGCTGACAAGAAACAAAATAAGGCCGGGTAATTATCCTGGCGTACAGTGGTTCGGAATGAGGAAAAAACAGAGAGAAATGAAATGATTTTTTTGGGATATTTAGTGAATTTTAAACGAGCATCAAAGTGTTTCTCCCATATTATGTAATACAATTCTAATAATTTGTATTCATTTATAAATATCTTATCATTTTGAGACTTTCAGGAACAATATTTTGATTTTGTTCTTCTTTATAAATATAATCAATAAAATTACCAGTTAATTACACATTAATATTTCTTATTATATATTTGGTTACACTTAATGAACATTAAAAAATAGAATATGTGCAAAGACAAGTCAGTGAATGCAAAATAAAATCAAATGCTCTCTTTCTGTGTATTTTATAGTTTTAAGATATTAATTACACTTCAGCACGTGTTACATGATGATAAATGCTAGTGAGACATATCTCTTTTCTTAATTCAATCTTTCGATGCTAAACATAACTTAACATTAATATGGAGAATTAAATTCAATTGAAAATGTTCTCATTACTTTAATAAATGAAACTATCATTTCTCGTTTTTCTTTGAAGTCGCAATGCATAAACGAGTGCAACGCACTATTGATCTTTAATAATACAGCCTTTTTCTTTTACGAAGAATGAAATAAATTTTGAAATTTCTGGATTCGGCATTACGACTTTTTTAACTTAAGTAAGTCAGCATATAAAACCAGATTAAAGAACACAAAAACTTTCTGATCCATACTGAACTTTCTTGAAAATAAGTGTATTTTTCACTCAATTTTCTATTTAGTGAAGTTTCAATATATTATGCAATTTCCACTACCCACGCGTCAAAGTTTTGATTTCTCGCTGTACTTTCATCTACAACTATACCTATGTATATTGCTATATTTATACCCGGCGCTTAATTTATAAAATTTTAGGGTTCGGAACGTGCCCGGGATTAATTATTAATTTAAATTATAGAAATAGTTATGTAATTATAATGCTATAATTTAATAATTATTCCCGAGGTACCAGAACGCAGTTCCGTCGCGTTCCGCCAGAGGTCAGCTCCGCCTCTATACCTCTTCGGTGGGCAACTTCGCCCGACAATCGACGTGGCTGTGCTTCGATGTTCTTGATCCACGATTGCGTCACAAGCAGGTTATGCCGTGAGTTGAGCATTATCGACTTAGTCCGTGGAATTATAATGTCGCCAGTTCCTAAAGCAGCTGAGCATCCCTGAGACTGCGAAGCGATATGCATTTTTTCGTCAGCCACACGAACGTGGCGGCAGATGACCCTGCCTCGTCAGTTCAGTGTGTGTTGATTGATTGGTGATTGCGAGCGCATCAGCTGCTAAGGCCAACAGTGCCGTAAGCGTAGTACATGTTTTGTTTTTGTACCGCGGGAGGTGGCGTTAATCTTTCCACGCTGGATGGTAAGATCCGGCGTTGATTTACTACAACCTTTACCTTACGACCACGGCCTGGACGACGACAACTCTCACAACAACAACCACAAGAGCGTCGACAATGAGAACGTCAACAGCAATGACGGGGAAAATCGTTTTCCTCTGTATATTCTTTCTTTTTTTTCTTTCCTATTCTGCAGATCACGCTTTTCAGAAAATTGAACTGAAACATGTTATGAACATTTTGGATTTTTATCCTAATTTTTGCTATTTTGCTTTTAGGGTACTGTGACCTTTGTCTGATGGTGATTTTACTTATGTCTTTAATTATTTTACATGTTATTTTGTCGCGATTTTGTCATAAAAGGTTTTAAATATAAGCATCTTTAATCTTTTGTCCATAGACCTGAATACAAATGTTTATTGGCGGTTGAAAATCGTCTTTAGGGAAACTGCAACCGATTTTGATTCTTGAATTTGTTGATTTGCCAAGGTTGAAAATAAGTGTGTAAGATAGAAACTATAGTTTGGAATAAAATAATTTAATTTTGACATAAATTCAGTGATTGGAACAACTGATAATTCACGATGTGTGTGACTATTGCTAATGGACCAAGGTGCTTTAATGAATCCGTTTCTTCCTTCGGGGCCGGTGCATAGTGGAGCGGCTATGACTATTAGCGCCGATGTGGGCCAACTGCACCTGCCACGCCCCCTCGGCCTCCGGAGGAGAGAGGCCCTGTACTATTCGCGCGCTTTTCCTTGATTCTCCACAATGGAGAGTGCGGGGAGAGTAGCGCGCCTTCAAGTAATAGCGCGTCTTTAAGTAGATAGCAATGAGAAACAACGCAAGTATTTTGTAAAATTCTGAAGAAATAATGAATAATTGTAGAAATAATTTTGTAATAAGAAAGAGCTCGGTCTTCAGAGGTCGTTAGAAAGAGAGGGCGAATACTAAAAAGTCCACATCGTAAAGTAAGAAGGTGGACATCGCTGCAAACTGAGTCTTGACGTCCCGAGTGGAACTCATATCGTACCTCAGTAGTGGTCCACCCTGCGCAAAATCTTTATAAAGTTTCATAATTGTGCGCTTTTGGTATAACGTGATACACGTTGAATCATAGACATATTTAACGTAAGGAAATCAAATTTCTGAATATTTGTGTGGTTAATGCATTCTAACGATAGGAATAAAGAACAGTGTTTCATCAGCTTCTGTTCCTTCGTTTTGTCAGTTTAACAACGGTTTCTTAATTTCAGAACTCCTAGAATTTAAGAATTTCCTTTTTGGAACAATATTCAACTTTTAAATAAACAGAATCATCACACATGACAGATAGTCCACCCTTTAAATCTAAAAGCAACTTTTATTCATCATGTATACATATTCTTTTCTTACTACTTTCTTTTCCTTACACCTCCATGCTGCTGCAAGCTACAATGAATACATATACTTACTTCAAAGATGTGAGAAATATTGCTGTTTCCGTTGTTTGGACTAAGAAAATTGTCGATAGAATTAGCTCAATATTTAATTAGAATGAACTGACATTGGCCGCTTCAAAAAATGCCGCTATAGTTACTTAAACTGTTTAATGATTCAAATAGAAATGAATGAAAGTTCTAGTTAAATACCGATTTCCGATTCTATTTAAATACCGATGATTTCTTTATGACTTTCTTTGTTGAACGAAAATAATAAGTTTCTTAATAATAAATAAATAAAAATGCACATAGGGCGATAACAGTTTCCAAACTGTGTAAAATGTCACGTGATTTTTCCACCATGACCCTAGAATTTGCACTGTATATTTTCTATTACACAAGAATATTCGTATCACTCCCGCAACACTAATTCTAAAGATCACCCTTTAAAGCCAAAGGAACGATTTCAGCCCGTTGCGATCAATAACGCGTAAAGTTGCCAGAGAACGCACGTTGCAGCGTGTCGGAAGTGCGCCGCGCACGAGTGTGAGAAAATGGACGCTGAGTGGCGCTGCTCAAAAGGAAAGTGTGCCACGCAAATGGGTGCGATATTACGCCTTCACGCAATAAGGAGGAGTGGAACATGTAGAAAGGGAGCCATCATTGGCGCTAATACATAAAATTTCAATATGAAACTAAAAGCACGGGTAATGAGATTCGGAAGACGTTGTTACCAGATAACGTTTCGGAACGGTGTTTAAAAAACAATGCAATGTGGGCGTGATTAAACGAATATGACAAACTCAATTCTAGAACACGTGGAAGATAAGTGTTTGATAAGTAGGACATATGGAGTATGTGCGACAAGTGACGAAACGTATGAGTGAAAAATATACAGCACGGAGGAGAATGGGCAGAATAACAAGAAAAGAACAAGTAGATCATTCTTGGTTTGATTTGATTTATTGAACAACAACAAGTATGAGAAGAAGAACAATTAGAGTTTGGAGCCCACAGAAACTGTCATTAATTCGATTGATTATTTTCTTCCCCGGCGGAGCATCAGCTGCGGACGATAGTCCCGTAGATGTTGTATCCCGAAAGGTGACAGTGTTTTTCTCCCGCTGGATTGCGACCACACCACCGACCTACACATTGGTTTGCATAGTAATTTCCCCTCCAGGTATTTCCCCCAGCGGGGCACCACTCCAACCGGGACAAGCTTTAACCTTCCAATTCGTCTCTTGACGTGTGGTAGTAAAGTGCGTGAAATCATGTGAGTGAGAAGGAGGAGAAGATAAGGCAAAGAAGAGGAACGAAACTTCCTGGTCCGTTCGCTTAACGTTGATCGAAGAAATCTTTAAAAACTACCAATAAGAGCCACTGCCCACTATAATTCTTCTTCAGACAGCGACTGAATTAACCTACCTATCTTATTCGGAACTCTGTCATCATTTGGACTCGAACCGTATTATCTGGTCAGAGAAGCTTCTCTGGCAACAGTATTTCATGAGCCATCTCAGTGGGTGAACCATTCAGTGGTTAGATAGAGCGGCCAAGTGGACGGTCGCAATCCAACGGCAAGACATTTCCAGAATACAATTGTGGGAGTGAAGCTACTAACGCATAAAACTATAATTGAAAATAGTTCTACGAATACCTAATCACGCATGGAATAAAACAATTTCCGCCAGTTAACACGCTATAATGCGTAAAGTTATAGTGCAACATGCTTTTTAAACGCCCGGAGAGTGTCGGAACGGTTTCTGGCCCGAGCCTGGCGTGTGGGGTGGGAAAATGGCCGGTGAGTGCAGCTGGCGAAAATGGAGAGTGGATGTGCGTGACGCTAATGGATGCGATATGTTACGACGTCGCGTAATGCGCAAGTTCATAAGCATCGAAGTTTGTTAGAGTTGGTAGGAAAGAGCGGATTTTTGTGGAACAAATTGTCGGTATACTCGACACTGTGTCATTATGTTCTAAAAAAATAATTTCGCCTACAAATTACATGAATTCCTGTAAGTGGAAACATTTCCTTCACGATATTCTCTTTTGTAAATGGAATAAATGTCTGTAAGGTGCCTTTGATGGTAATAATCAATAATTTTCGAACAGACCAGAATTAACTCAAAGAAATTGGTTGAAACTCTCGTTTCTAATTCATTCAATTTGTCCCACAAGAATGTCGACATCACAAACTAGTTACAATTCACTTTTAATTTTATTTTTTGAGTTCTCTGAATATCTCAGCGAGTGCACTATTTCCAAATAATATTTACAATATTATTTTCATATAATCACATATCATATTACTAATCATTGTTGCATTGTTAAATATGTTAACGCGATATGATATTCTTCTCGAATGGCATACACTTCATTCAGATGCAAGAAAATAAAATATCGTTTGGCGTCTCATTAATATTAGTCGGGTCGGAATGTAATGTTTAATTGAATACGATAAATAATGGTTGAAGCTCGAAAAGAATATTATTTCAGAGTCTCTGGAAATTAAGTATTGTTCACGGCTTCTAGATGCGACGTGTACTAAACGTTTACACTTAAGTACAAAGTCATATTCGGTCAAATTATTATTAATATTATTTAATCGATGCTTGTAAATAATGGGGTATACTAGATAGAAAAATATTTTATTTCATTTTTTTAATCTCATTCATGAAATATTTCTAAAAAGAACCGTACTAACAAAAAACCATTACTATTTTTACGGATGATTTGCTCCTTGACAGGTTTTAAACTTCATTGAATCCGAAGAAGAAAATGAACGAATACATGTCCGTAGAGCACGCCTGAAGAAATAATTGAGAAAACTTCAAGAGTTAATACCACGAAAAATCGAGATAGATCGACGAAGATATGGAGTGATGCTCTAGAATAATACTCTAGAGGAAATAAAGAAAAAGAAAAGTTGATTATTTAGCCGAATGTCCTCCATCTCCATCATCGTCTCCATCACCTTCTCTTTCCCCATCTCTTTCCCCATCTCTTTCCCCATCTCTTTCCCCATCTCTTTCCCCATCTCTTTCCTCATCTCTTTCCTCATCTCTTTCCCCATCTCTTTTGCCATCTTCGCCATCTCCTTCACCATCTCCTTCACCATCTCCTTCACCATCTCCTTCACCATCTCCTTCACCATCTCCTTCACTATCTCCTTCACTATCTCCTTCACTATCTCCTTCACTATCTCCTTCACTATCTCTTTCGCCATCGCCTTCACTATCTCCTTCGCCATCTCTTTCACCATTTCTGTCGCTGTCCCTGCCACAATACCCAACGATGCGCTGCTACTCCCACCACTCACACCTCTTTCTCCACACACACCTTCCCCCGCCCCCGTCACAATAGTACCCTCCTCGCGCCACCATTCCTACCTCATCACCATCACCGCTGCCGCCCGTCTCCACCCTGGAAGGCATGCGCCACCGTTCCCACCTTCTCCACCACCCTGTCCCCCGCCGTCACTGCCTCCATCCGCGTCTCCATTCTCATCTCCGTCGCCGCCCCCCTCCAACCACCCCCCGTCGGGAGCAATTAGTCGCAACGGCCATCCGCCTGACGAGGACGGAGCGGCCTCTCGGGCCAGGGGGCCAGGGCCAACCCCACACGCTCCCTGGCGGCTTGCTCGCGACGCTCCCCCACCCCGCTGCCTTGGGAGGCAATGGAAGAACTCCGTTCTTGCCAAGTTGCTCTTCGTTGTAATGAGTACTTATCGTCTCGGCTTTATCAGCGTTTGTAAGTTTGTCGTACGTCGTGAGCCTGAAGAGATCAACGACCATTAACTAGTGGACCATTTCAGGGATGACAATGGTTCGCATGCGACTGTTCACTAGTTGTTTGGAGCGTCCTGCTCAGGAGTTCATCCTTTTTTGTTTATTAGTCATCAAAATAGCAGGCGTAGTTCTCATCGGAGCAATCATTTAGGATGCATTTTAAAATTTACTTTTTTCTTGCAACTCATCAATATTGTCTAACAGTTATATTTCCTGTTAATTGTGATTGTATTGCCGTGTGAATGTCGTTATTATGTAACTATGAACATGACCAAGAAATCTAATTCTTCGTGTCTCTCTCTTTGGAACAGTGTAATGGTAGTGTGTTGACCACGATTTATGACGAATGTATGGACATTTAAAAATAATTGAAAGTTACTACGTGCTATGTAATAAATTACAGCTCAGATATTACAGCTCAGTAATTCGAAGGGCGGTGAAGTGAAGTGTGGTGAAGTGAAGTGCTATGAAATATTGCACGGTAAAATGTTCACGTTAATTTGGAAAGTTTGTAAATTTTGTGAAGTTGTTAAGTTCTGTAGTGAAGGTAGTGTATTCTGCCACCAAATTCTCAAACTTAATTGCAGAATTATTAATTAACCTTACCTAAAATTGTGACGCAAATATTGTAGTAACGATTATGTGATGACGTAAAAGCCTTGTCAATACCTGATCCAGCAAAGCTGCATAAGAACAACATGTCAAAACATGCTATTGAATTTCAATAAAGATAAATTTCTTTTCAAATTTCATTGTGCTGTTTGAAAACATTTTAATATTAACATAAAGAAATGGATTTCGTTCACACTCATCTTTTTAGTTCATTGGAGCAAAATGGCGCAGCAATTCATGGAAGGGCGAAACACGGTTGTCGTCATTATTTTCTTATTTAGACGTCAAACATATTTTTCGGAGCTGAATTACAAGGTTGTAAACATCTATGAAAATGTGGGGTACTTTCATTGGCAGAGCAGCCACAAAAACATGCGAAGTTCTATCATCCATAATGGGTAATTATGTATTTATTTGGATAACTATTGAATGCCAGTTCTGTTTTCCCATTTCATATGTGGAAACAGTGTCACACTGAAGAACATCTGAGCAGCACATCCATATATTTCCCATTCTGTCAGGCGAGGTCATGTGAAAGCAGTGTATTCCAATGCTTTGGTTCAAAAAATAAAATATTCATAACACTGAATATTTGCGTTTGTAATTTAGAAGACCGAAAAACATTGACATAATAGTTTTCTTACCTATATTGTTTAAATATTTTCTTTAAGATGATTTCCTTACAGTTGTCTAATTGACTTAAGACTTATACTTGCTTGCCTTTCACCATTAATGTAACATTAAAATACTACATTTATACAACTATTGAAAAAAATAAAAATAGTTAATGATGCTTATTAAAAGTTCTCTTTCTAATATGCGCACGACTATTTCATGGTTCACCTACTTTAAAATAAGCACATCGCTTGGTATTAGCCTTTTGCCACAAAAACAAATACTGTGTGAAATTCTTCAAATAAACGAGGAAATATTAAAATGCGCTGAAAGATATTTAGGAATTCTGTAATCAATTATTAATTTATTTCCATCGCCTCTAATAAGTGAATTAGTAACACTGGGTTTCACGTGAATGAGTAGTTTATTTGCCAACCGGGAACTATAAATTAGCTATAATAACACACGAGCTCTAATTGAATGATACGCTTTTCCCATTCAATAGTAAGCTAGACACACCATTCGCTATTCATGTTTCATGAATTATATCATATTATCACTTTTTAGAGGAATGCCTATTCAACAGTGTGCAGAATTGCTGCTGTACCGAAATATTAGGAGGTATAATAAAATAAATAGTAAATGATGATATGAAATCGATGATCTAACGTGATATGGGGAAGAATAAATATATGTGTTTAATTCACATCGGCTTTGTACGAAATTACAGGGAGTATTTGAGGAAAGGTAATCAGATTGCCCGAAACTACATTGCACACCCACGTATAATATGCCTGTATTTTGAATATGATATGTTGAATTCTACGTGAAGAGAGTCCTACAACGCAGTCATGCAGTAATTCTCAAATAGTCATGCAGTAGTATTCTATATACAATTATGTTCAGTGCCTTTTGAATTGGAACGCACGCGGGGGGCGGCGTACAGAGGGCGAGAGAAGGGGAAAGTTGGTAAAAAGTCCAAAAACAAAATATGCTTCAGAAGCTCCATTTCACATGAAAGCACATGGTAGCAGAATTGCCTCCTTGATCGTTCCCCGATCAGGAAAGGAATGGGGAACCTCGCCACTCCTTTCAGTGCAAGTTTGAACTTGCACAAGTGTCGCACCTCTGCGCTCTCGCACTAAGAAGAGAGGGGCACATGTGTCACACGGAGTAAACATTTTGAAATACGGTTTTTCATATTTTCTTTTGGTTACCTTCCGGGCATTTTCAGGCTATGATATTAACTGAATCAGATTTTGTAGTTCACTTAGTTGTCAAATATTATTCAAAGTTTGCCTATGTTTGCCACATTTTGCGTTAAGGTACTTTGTTTATAAAGATGCATATTTAATTTTGATAGCGTTTCTATCTATAATATTCATTTTTTAATTCTTCGTTCATGATCTGGTACTGAGATATCTTTATTTAGAAGAGGGATATGTGTGATGCTATTTAATACACAGAAAAAAATATCGAGAAAGTTTCACCAGAAAAATATCCAGAGAGCAAACCAGCAAGAAATGTTTATCGCAGGGTGTTCATTACATCTCGACCATTGATTTCAGAAATGAAGTAGATAAAAATTACAACAAAGGCATTTGACCTAGAAGTTACACCAATGTCAATGCCTTTAAGTAGAAATTAACATCTGGCAGAAGATGGAAAAACATACATTTCAAACGTATCGCACCGGAGATTTCGCCCAAATCCGTCGGCTCACTTTCAGAGGAAAAGAATTCATTTTTTGAATGAATCTCTTCGATCAAAAGATGACGGGAAGGTAGCAACACCTTCCACCCTGCTGGCCAAGCAGCTGTGCGCATTGTCGTAATCTTTCGGAATACGATTTTTTTCCACAAAAGTCGCGACGAGATCGCATGTTTGAGAATCTGGAGCCGAGCAGTTTCGTGGCGGACCGCCTCGCCCCTGTGCAGAAGATAATGTGACGTAGTGAAATGAGAAATAAATTCAAATAACAAAATAAAAATAGTATATTAAAAAGATTATGAACAAGTTTCAATAAATTAGCTAATATTAAACACTACCGGCAACTTTTTCTTTCAGTAAGCCATGCTTTACCGCAGAAAAATAAAAGCCACGCGTGAATGCGAGCCTGTCGGACTTCCGTCCGTAGACAATTACCGTCACATGGCCTGAGCCAAAATTTAATACCGGTCGTGGGCGACCGTTGCTACAATCCCAGCATGCCCGCACGGCGAGATCGTCTGGGCCGTTACTGCGGTCCGGACATCTCGCCCAACTCCTAGCACTCCTTGTACATCACCGTAACAATTCTCGATGGCAAACTGAATGAAACGCGAGCGCAGATGGAGCGCGTTAAATAGTTGAGGGCTGACCCCCCCCCCACACTGCTCATAGGATAGGCTCGCTTGCTGTCGGCAAGCGAGGCTCGCTGGCCACATCTTTGGTTTTACGCCGCACACACAAGATTCTCAGTTGGCTCGCCTGCTGTCGGTAGCAATCATCGAGTTTACAGCCTAGGTTATTTTTTTGGCTCTGGCTAGCATCTACCTGAGTTCACACCGCCAGAGCGCAAACTCCCGGAAGTTCAGGCTCAACCCCTTCCTCCCTCGCAGCGCACTTCCACCGACCTAACGGTTCTGGCCCTCGTGTTAACGACGCCACAATAAGCAATACGCATGTGCCGACTGAACTGAAGGATGTATTATTACGTCAAGTTGGTATTACATTTCCGAAGCGTGTGTCTGCGCGATCCTTGTACGAATTACACTACACACGAGAATGACAAGCTGTTACGAGAACGTTTTCCTTTCGCCCAGACAAAGGTAACACTGACAAATTCTTCAATACTAAATGATCCTCACACCAAGGTGCTAACCGTCTTCATTGTCTGTCGTTTTCAGAAACTTCCCTTGCCAAAGGATTAGAAAGATGTGCAGCAGTTTATATTATCTCCAAAATCTCTCCCAAAAAAAATTAAGCTCTACTTCGCTGCCTCAGAATATGTAATGAAATGTTATATTATGAGTATAATATTCTACGTTATCGTAGTATTTGTAAATACTGGGTGGGAGTGGTGAGGGCAAGAGCGAGTGCGACAGAGAGTGAGTGAGAGAGTGAGAGAGAGAGAGAGAGAGAGAGAGAGAGAGAGATGACTGAAAGGACACGAAAGGCCCCTCAACTGTGCTTTAGATTGATTAGTGACTCCGGGCGCATCGACTGCTAAGGTCATTAATCACGTAATTGTAATGCAAGTCTTTGTCATGAAAAGTAGCAGATATCTCTTACCGCTAGATGGCGAGATCTGGCGCCGACTTAAGTCAGCTAATGGGTTTTTCCCAACCAGGTATCCCTCACCAGCAGTGCACCGCACCAGCTAGAACCAACTCTAAGCTCTCCCCTTGTCTTCCGACAAGTGTGATAATATCGTTCATGTGAGTGAAACTGTGTAAGTAAGGGACGACGACAAGGAAAAGAAAGTAAATATCGCGGACTGTCAGTGGCCCGTTTGTGAGAGTGAAATGATGATTACGGCATTCGCTTACTGATAGGAGAAACCACGGAAAACTGCCGATCAGAGTAGCCGGCCGCCTCCAGACACAGGCTGAAACAAACCCAGTTATGCAGCTACAGTCGAAAATCCTGCCACCGTTGGGACACAAACCTTAGTAACTCCCGATGTACAGTTTCAATAATTGGTACCCTGAGTCGCCTAATCCGGCACTTGCTTTTGATAGCGGTGTCTAGATCGGCAGTTAAATGGGGACGGCTCGCTTGACAGGGATACGAAATCGAAGACGATGGGGACTGTGGTTGTATCAGGAGATGAGGCGGAGACGAGAAGCGAGACCGAAGGCAGCGGAACCCGCATGCCATGTTGTGTGCAATCCTTTCCTAGACGGCTGTCGGGTTTTACGACACACCTCGAACGACCGCAACAGCTGCGTGGCTCACGCACTCTATGCATGCGCGATTTGAATGAGAGATCTGTTCAGCTCTCATGTGGTTTCATGTTTGTGATTCTTTTGTCCGGTACTAGCCCTCTTCGCTGCACCTTTGTGTGCATAAATGTATGAACGTGCGACGAATCTCTTAAATATACAAGCATACAATCCTGTACGTGTATACTGCAGGGGGAGAAAAGCATAGAAAAATATAATACATATTAGAGTCGGGAAGTTGGTCAAAATGACTTCATATTATCTACATACGTTAATGACTTTCACTACAGGAACCAAGTGCAAGAAGGTGTTGGAAATATTTTATTTTGTTGGTATTTTGCTTCTTTGGGAACGTGTTTTTAACTCTTCCGTAATTATTCATTTTTTTCTAATGGCATCAAACTCGACCAAGATGGAAATATATCTTCTAGTGGACACAACACGTAGCGCTGTCGCGATTTGTCTTCTCTGCAAGCACAGGAGAGATATCAGGCAGGTAATATTATATTGCTATAGCCAAGAAATGTCCGGCTGCTCGGATAGGTAGTTTATCGTGGTTGTTTGCTATTAATACTAGGCGAATGCTGGAGCAATACCCTAGCAAACGGGACACGGTCCGCGTGCGATCTTCCCTTTCCTATCCTTGTCCTATCCTTACCCCTTACTTATACATGCTTATATTTACAGGCAATACACTATCACGTATGCCGGGAGACAGGTCGGGAGTTTAGAGATTGTCCCGGCTGTGGCGGTGCCTCCGTGTTGGGAAATATTTGGTTCGGGAAAAATCCCGTTAGCCGACGATTGGTCAGTGGCTGATCTCATCATTAGCGGGGAAGAATATTGCAAACTTCCGTGGACAAAACATGCACTGCACCTACGGTACTAACGACCTTGGCACCTTGACCTTGGTTGTCCGTAAATACTAGTAACCGATACAAATATTCGATTCTTCGGACCTCCCGTTCGCAGTTGCTGCAGTGGCACCGGTTGGCCGCGCAGCCTGAGCCAAGAGACGACGGCGGCGGCGGCGTGGCGGCGCCTGCCCGCATGAAGGGCGCGTTGAGGTTTGGCGGTGACCGCGCGGAGGCGCCGCGGTCCAGTGGGCGGCATCGCGTGGCGCCATCGTCTGGCCTCCGCCCC
>BOPP01000127.1:1402158-1430425 GCA_017312745.1 Gryllus bimaculatus | reverse complement strand
CCCTCCCCTCCCTTCCCCTTCTCTCCACGCCCCCTCTCTCCATCCACTCCCCCACCTGCGTGCGAACTGCACTCGTGCAAATGTCAACCAGGCGCAGAATGCCCCTTGTTGCAATTCACCGTTCATAAGATGCATCTCCAGAGCAATTGTTCTTCAACAGTTAAGTATTTGTTCTCCGAAAGGTTTTTACTTATGTGATCATATTATCGGTATACTGACCATTTAGAAATGGTAAACTTGTGGAATATGATATAAAAGACACACACCTATTGAATGTCGCTAATGAAAGTAGTTTTTGCGCTGTGTGGCGGGAACACTTTCTCTAAATTTTCATCGGTGACCGTTTTCTCTTCCCTCATCTTGCCCCAATACAAAATGCATGCTTTTATATTTTGATGTTTTTGGTTGTGACCGATACAAAATAACTTGATGATAAAAACAGCTGACAATAAATAACTTCGTAACACGATCTAGTTGGACCTGTGCAAACTTCCATACTCTGCAAACATAGTGTCTAAATTTGAAAAGAGGTTCGTTTTGGAACCCAATTCCGAAGTGTTGGCAATCACGCCTTCGGAGTATGGGTGTTTCCCAAATGCGTAACAGTACGTGCAAGCAGGTTTACTTTCTGAAATAACGACATATCTAACATAAAATCACGTTGGTCCGGCTTGTTACAACTGTGCCGGTCAGTGAGCGTAACATGTCGCCTGGCTGCGTTAGGGCGCTGCGCACGGTGGTTGGGACTGCCAACCTTGTTACCTCCGGCTTGGAGGATGTTTCAGGGTTTTCTCCCCTAGAAGATCTGGATTCTCTGCGCCTGAAGAGCGCCGTCCGCCCTTTGTTTTCTGTCTGGGTTTCCCTTCCCTTACCCCAGTACTCCCTTTTAAGTGGCCCGAGACTCCCCTTCGCCCTTCTCTCATTAGCTGTCATCTGGGTCTGGGTCAGAGCACCCACGGTCCACCACCGGGAGGACAGAGACTGGGCTTGCTGACCATACTCCACTCTTGAAGACTCTTCTTAAAGCTCGTCAGAACAAATAAATGCCGGAGCAGGCTAGGGTAGCCTCATCCATGCTCATACTGCTGATGATCTGACTTAAAACCAGTGAGGGACACCACGTTAATGAGGGAGGTTTTAAAGTCTGTAATGACTCTGTTCCGAGTGACGCTCGAGGATGATGCCGTAATGGATGCAGTAACCTGCCGCATGGCGGGATGCGCGCCTGCTGGTACCCTTTTTTTATCAAAATATGATAACTATTTAAATCTGATGCTGTCCCAGGGTAGAACCTGATTTCCTATCAATCAGAAGCAAACTTGTGAGGTTTTGTGTCGATAGATCCGTAGAGTTGATAGTCCCCATTTCTAATTGCGGAATATTTTCTTTCCTTAGCATTTTGAATACAAGCATTAAATGCATTTTATAAGATATTATTATGTTAATAAGCAAAGATTGAAAGTTATTACGCAATGACTGACGTAAAATATTACAATGCATTGCACAAAAAAATAAAAATTAGTTATTTTAAATTATCTTTGCGTTCTACATGTTATATTGTAACACCGAAGAAGAATTAAGTAAAATCATAATTAATTCACTTTTTTCGGAAATGAATTAATATTGAGTCATTTCCGCTTTTACATTTTCACGTCCCTGTTCCTTCCTACTCCTCTCTCGGTCCAAAATGGGGTATGTGATATGATTGTGACTGCCAACCTGCTAAAGAAACTAATGATGTATTTTTAGCCAAAATTTTGAAGATTATACTGGAAGAATTAGCATAACAATCTGGTTTTGGAATAGGGCTGAAAGAAATTATAATAACGAAAAGTACTGAGTTACTACATTGTATTTACAGCATAACAAGAAAAGTTAAGACTTGATTCATCAGACTGGCAAAGATTAAACCAAATTTTACTCTGGAACATTTTTTCTTTTGAAAATAATGTTTATTCCCGAGAATGGACAAGTCAAACGAATGTACTATGACTAAATGTCTTTTTATTATAAAGTTGTGTATCACGAATAATTATTAGATCACGCGAAGCTGATCACTGTGCATCATGTTTGAATGAAAAATCGTTTGTCATTTCATCTTTTGCGTCGTAGCTTCAAAAACTGCCATACATTTCATATCTATTTCAACTTTTCAACTACCTCTTTATTACGTGTATGTCTGGTCCACTTTGTGTTCCTACTTCATTCTAAAAATTCTGCGTTTCCTCTCCGCGTCGTATGAAATGAGTCAACTGGTGGTTCCGCAGAGACCGTCACTTCTTGTCCGCGTCCACATCACAAATCTCTTGGTCCCTGAATATGCATACATTGTCGCAGCAAACATCAGATGACGTGCTTCTGCGCATGTTATTTGTCACACACGTGAATGTAAAAGAAGAATTCAATTGGATATGTAACGTACTGAGAGCAGGTATTTCATTCTGTCTCAATCAGCAATATTTCCAGGCTGCTCATTTGCAAGAGAATACTTAGTCCCGATCTACAGTCTTCCTTTTTATGAATGAATACAGAGTTTTAGCAAAAAGATCAATATCGCTTCTGTGGGTCCACGAAAAAAACAGCTGGCTTGATGTCCGAGGTCGCTGAGACATTAGTGCAGTGACGAGATCGGTTTCGGGTATAGAGTCGCTCCTTGATAGTGTGGCGTCGTTAACACGAGGGCCAGAACCGTTAGGTTGGTGAAAGTACGCTGCGGGGGAGGAAGGGGTTAAGCCTGAACATCCGGAGTTTGCGCTCTGGCGGTTGACTCATGTAGAGCCGCAGAGCCACAAAAATACCGTTGGCTGTAAACTCCGAGGAGGCTAGCTAGCGTGCCTCAACCGGAAGCAGGCGAGCCAACCCTGAGAATCCAGTGTGGGGGCAAAACCAAGGCTGGCCAGCGAGTCTCGCGCCAGCCGGCGGGCCTATCTATGGAACAGTGGTGGGGGTGTCAGCCTCAACTATTTAACGCGGCGCCATCTGCGCCCGCGTTCTCATTCAGTTGCATCGGGTAGCTTGTACGTGTATGTACAAGGAGGGTGTAGGAGTGAGGGCGAGATGTCCGGAGAGTAAGGGCCAGACAATCTCACGTGCTGTAGGCACACGGTCGCCACGACCGGGTTAACTTTTGGCGTCAGGCCATGTGACGGTAATTGTCACGGGACAGAGGTCCGACGGCGCGCATCGCGCGTGGCTTGTATTTTCTGCGGTAAAGCAGTGTTCCGAAAGGAAAAGGTTGCCGCAGTGTTTTAATATTAGCAATTCATTGTAACTTGTACATAATCTTTGAATATATTATTTTTATTTTGTTATTGAAATTTATTTCTTATTTCACTACGTCACAATAGATTGATAAGCGTTTCCGAGAGAGTCAACTGACAACGTCATTAGTCTTGTAAATACAGGGCACGCTTTTATCGCGAGAGGAGACGGTAATATTTCCCTGCAGGATGGGGAGATTCGGCGCCTACCTACAAGCCGACGTGTAGGTATTTTCTGAACCAGGCATTTCCCTCCATCAGGGCCCCAGACTTCAATAGTCCAACCCGCTCTACGTTCTAGACTGATCTTCCAACATGTGTGGTAGCGTAGTGCTTATAAGTATGAGTGTAGCTCTAGCTCGAAGACTCACGCATCTAGGCTCCCGAGTGCAAGGTTTTCGAGTTGAACCAAACAGCACACAAAGCTGTAAATAAACAGTATATCCGCCCGTCGTCTCGCTGCCCGCCCTCTCGTCTGCCCGTCCGCCCGTCCGCCCGTCCGCCCGTCCGCCCGTCCGCCCGTCCGCCCGTCCGCCCGTCCGCCCGTCCCGAAGAAATGACAGGCACATACAGTTCAAGTAACATTGGTTTTTGAATTATATTGGAAATGTTCATTGTCGATGTATGTCAATGTAAAATACGAAACTACAACAAATTATACGTATTTGATTTGGACACCAAATATTATAATTGTTAATTGGGCTGATAATGGAATTCACTTTGCTACGATGTAATTGCAAATATAGAGTTTTGCTACACACAAAAGTATGATACTGAATTGTTATTGTTTGATGATGGCAGCAAGAAACTATTTTTTCATTCACCATGTTTAAATGAATAAGAGCATACCAGACCTCTCAAAGCTACAAAATGTTATTCTCCAAAAACATCATGATTATTTTCTACACTAATTTCTGACAAGAATTCGTTATATATTTCTAATATCAAATTAATGAACACTCTTTATTCAACATTTACGACATCATATTAATATATTAAGCATTCTGTATAATTAGACCCATGCTCGTCTCATGATTGGCAGTAACATTATCAGAGAAGTTTGTTGATATCTTTATAAAGGGGAAAAGGGTCACAAATATGCAAATGTATGTGCTGTTAGACATTAAGCTTCTTGCAATTGTCTTTATACCATTTTTGTGTCTATCAGAATGTGAGCTTGTATTGCTCTTATAATTTGCTTTATTTTGCTATCATTTGGAGTTTATAACATTCCTAGTGAACAATGAATTATTATATTGCAAATATTTGTTAGTTGTAATTGAATAATAAAGTTTTAAAATGCCACTGCCTTAAAATATTGCTTAAGAGTCACAAAAATACATACATTGGCCGATACAAATGTGGATACACAGCAGTATACAGAAGAAAGAAAAAAGTAAATTGTTGTTCTTGGAACTTAAAATACGGGACATAACCCATTTAAATAAGTGGGAAAATGATTTCACAGCACGGATCATTGCATCGGGCACCCCGTCATTCAATATACACGTCGCGTCGGGCAACGTCAGTCTTCTCCCCTACCGGCAGAGCTTCCTACCCCCAACCACTTGCACTTTTTGCTCTCTCGCGAGCACATGGCTGCTTCGAAAGTGCAGAATGTCCGCGGGAGCTGGCGTTGTGCAGGCCTGCTTTAGACGAACGATTCTGGAGTTTTAGCATACGCGCGCTTGCGCAGTGTATTCTCTGGACTTCCAAAAACCACTCTGCGCATGCGTTCTACAGCTCTTTCCTGATAGAGAATTCTTTGTCGTTTTCAGTCCATTACATCGCTTTACTAAATCACGAAGAATGTAATAACTAAGGAAAAATGTTGCAGGTAATGTTGCTCATGCCTTGATGAATCGTAAATGCATTGAGTTGTCGTCCTTTATTGATTTTGATTACAGTTTTGTAATGTTTCTAAAATATTAAAATAATTCTTTTTTAATTATCTTTATGACTAACGATCAATGATGTACAATCTAATTGAAACATTAATCAAATGTGTATAGGTAATTATTATTTTTACACACCACTTTAAAAAATTATTAACCTTTGCAATCAAGCGCATAAATATCATAGGGTCAGAAAATAAGCAATTTTAATATGTCATTTTCGAATGGTCAGTGACAGGAAGAAAACTTAATTGTGTGTCTCACGTGCATTTCGCTTGCAAAATTGTGTTTCTTAAACACACGTGTTTAACTATCAGTAAACGTATACTTGCACAAAAGTCCCCTCGTCTACAACTAATGTGCAAATGATTATTCTATTTTACATAGGTAAATAATGACAATATTTATAGGTAATGAGATTATTTTGAATAATAATTGTATACCTTTTAGTTATTATCTCACTTTCTGTAACTGACTGAAGTGGCTAATAACTTCATCGATGCAACTCAAAATAAATATAATTAAAAAAATATTTTTCGTCATATTTGAATATTTTGCTACCAATTGCGCCTCAAACGTCATCGTCGTCAGTTACACTCCCTTCAATTTCGTTAAAGTTGCTACGGGAATTAATTATCACATCTGTTTTCATCAAAGTTCTTTTAGATAAAGAGTCATTCACGCTAGCGATGCATATTTATCCAGTTCTTCCTCATATACCCCGCACACGCTAGCATAAAACGGCCTTCAGTTGCACTGAACTTTATTCGCGTCCTTGCAAACTGTAATTTTTATCTATTTTAACAATCGATTGCAAGATTCCTACAAGCATCTGGTGAAGACCTCGCACATTTTGGGATTTAAAAACATTTTTAAGCACAGGTTAGACATTCAACACTGTTAAACACCAGGATAACAAATTGTAATTTATTTTCTCGTTTCACTGTTTTTCTAGAACCATTCTAAAAATACTATGTTGCGATTTTGCACCACCAACAACTTTGCAGGCGTTTCTGCGTTTATGTCCTTATATTTACGTTCCTAGCACATGCTGTTGCGAGCGTTAAAATGAAAAGTCGACGTTATTAGTAGTGTTTACACGCGTGCAAAATGTCCCTTTAGTCCAACGCCTGCTCTACCAAACTCTGTGCTTTATTTGAATGTTCTCTTACACATTTTCATTCACAAATTGCGCGCGTGTCACTAACTTAATGATACAACCTTTTGAGTTCAGTATTGTGTATTTTAACAAATACATAGGATGTTTTACATTTGAAAGTGGAAGTTCTAAAGGAAAAATAAGTAGCGACATATTGATAATTTATTGATAATTACAAGTGTCCAGTATCTTCGAAAAAATAGAAAGACCTAGATGCAACGTATTTTGAAGAAACTTCTGACAACAAATCATAGATTCGTTTATTTAGCAGAATCTTTTATGATCTATTTATATGCATTTTTTTTCAAAAAGTGTATATTTTCTAGAGTTAATACTGATTGAAAGAAAATCATCTAGTAACATTTAAAAGTACATAGAAACAAAAAAATGAAGATAATGTATTAAGAAATGCCCTTTTCCCAATACACATCCGTGAGATGTTCAATATATACTTGATAGATAATTACTTAATGCTGACAAACATAAAAAGCACTGAAATAAGAACCAACTCTGAAAATATTTTGTAATTTCAATTTGAAAATTGATCCAAGGAAATGAAATTTTCTCATGTGAAGAAATTTGTGATGACATCGAAGGGCGATTACCTTCTACATATGTTCATAAATATCATTAGAAAATGGAAAATAAACATCGTTCTTCAGCGTGAAATAATTAAAGCGTAGTAGCAACAAAATTCTGCCAATTTCAATATAAATGTTCAAAGATATGTCTTTTGCGAATTACGACAGCATACCAATTACACAGCAAGGAAATGATTCGTATTCTCACTGATTACTAATGAAAGATCATGAATGAAATCGTAAAATAGGATCTTACGCCTGAGTCACATAATTGCCAATTTATCCCAAAAGTCATGGTAGTAAGATCAAAACTTTAAGCAAACGACACGCGGTGTTCATTCAAGAGTTGGAAAAGAAGTTTGAAAAATGTTTATTCAATGCAAATCCTACTCGAAAAACAGCGTTTGGAATAAATCAAAAATTTACAAATTAAAAGAACTAATAACGTCTGCAAGAGCTTGAGAGATAATTCATAAAATTGTACAGTGTATATTCTGAAGCAATATTATTAACAAATTTGAAATATCTCGGTTTTTATCCCAAAGAATAAGAATGGACATTGAAAATAAAATATATGTAGTTTTACTAATATGGTATTTTCGTCAAAATGCTCTACATTATTCACTACCACTCTCCTCTCAAGATGAGTATCTATCACACGATGTCAAGCAAGAACATTATAATAATGAAGATTGTATTTAAGGCTAATGAGAATATACTTGAATCACTTAATATCTGTGTCTGGACAGGAATTTGGAATAGTAGTGAACAAAGGAGTTCATAATAGATTTCTTCGGATTTTCTCATTTCCTCTTCAATTTTTTCTTCTCAACTGAATAATTATTACTGTGATTTGCTTGTGCTCTCTCTCGCGGACCTTAATAATCTCAGCAATTGAAGGGTACCAAAACTCCAGTAAAAAAAGAAGTTAAATAAATTAAATTATCCTCATAAATGAACTCGTACATCCATAGGTACTCAAAAGATAGTTGATAATGATTTGGAAAACATGAATTTAAATTGCTTCCCTTTCAAAGAATAAATTCTAAGCAAAAACGAAAACAGGTTGAGATAAAAGTCCCCTATTTCAATGATTACCGCGAATAATGCAAGAGATCAATTTGCACTAACAACATTTACGAACAATGAATTTTCATATACAATGAATGAGTCGAATTTCAACATAAATCTATTACAATCCTGCACACTAAACTATCGTATTGTGGTGGGATGAGAGGAGGGCCTGTCGGCCCTGGGTGACATTTTAGGGGTGACACCAATTAGAAAATTTTATAGTTGAAATTATATAATTCTAATAATTTATTTTTCAAATGTATACATTAATGTAATAGTTACACATTAAAATCATAAATATTAAGATATCAAAGAAAATACATAATGTAAACAAAAGCGAGAAATAATAGCGGTTAAAAAACAAATGATATATAAACTATTCAGTAATAGACATTTTTATATTTAATACCATTAGATACCATTAGTTTTGGCCCCAGTGATACCTACTGAAGCTACGCAACTATCAAAACGATTCGCGTATGCTGTAAAACTGCGAGAACGTTACTCAGTTAAGTCCCTCACCCTTGAGACCATTTAAAAATAAATTAGTTTTCTAGCTATTTATGTATATTTTAGGTCAATACATTACTGTTAAGTTTCTACTGTTAAATTAATAGTATTTTCTAATAAGTACGTTTGTTTAATTCTTATTAGTAGCAGTTGTATAATAATAATAATATCATATCATATTATTATTATTATTATTATTATTATTATTATTATTATTATTATTATTTATGAAGTGCAGTGCAAAGTTGTGTTATGAAGTGGAGAGAAAGGAATACGCAAGGAATGCATCACAAGCGTAGTGCTGTCCAATGAAGTGAAGTGATGTGTAGTAGGGCTTGCACGGTGAAATTATGTACTATTTATTATTAGATATTGTTTTAATGAACTACTCCTGAACTACGAATGTAATTGATTGTTGGCCAATGTAAGCTTCCTTCATGTAAAGTTAAGATATTCTGCCACGCACAAGTTGCGATCCATCCAATCGCAGAATTTACAATAAATCTAATCTAATCTTATCACCTCAACGCTGCCCGCCTCACGCAAACCCACTTCCCCATCCCCCATCCCTGCGACCTCGCTCCGCGGAATGCCTGAAGGGCGCGCGTCGCGAAGCGAAGGGAGTGGCTAAGCGAGTCCGCCACTGCGTCGCGGTTATTCACGGCCGGGCCGTCGTGCAAATATGCGCAGCCATTCGGCCACCCGGCGCGCTAGTGTTCTCTTCGCGACAAGTCGCGATTCATCCTGCCACCTGCCCTTCCCGCCAGGCGGCGCCGCTCCACGTGACGCTGCGCGCGCTGCGGGGAAACCCCCGGCGGTTGGTCGAAAGCCCAGGCTGACTAATAAGGCAAAACAATCCATGAAATCCGTTTATAGAAAAAAGATAGATACATTTATTGTATCTGCAATTGGGTTTAACCCGGTGGAAGGTAATTACATAAATAAGGCCATATAACTAACAAATTCTATAATAATAATGGTACAATAGTAAAAATAGTGGTAAAGTAATAAATAATAATAATAATAATATTAATAAGATATAAACTGGCAATTTTTCAAATCATCATCCATTAATTAGGATCGAGGTCAAAAAAAATTGTTGCCAAGAAACATAAGTCCGGAAACCAGCCGAAAGAATGAAAACTTCATTTTTGGAGTAAAAATAATATTTTATAAATGAGTGGAAGAGAATAATAGGGAACGGGTATTGGGAATGGGTAGGGAATAATATGGCTTAGGTATTTTTGTGAAGACGGTGGCAGCGTTGAAAATTTAGTTGTCATTAGGTTTCAAAATATTTACTATAAATGTAAGTAACCACTACAAATACCGGGAAAAGTCATTGTTATATTGCAGCCACTCTAGTTAATTTTTCGCCGTCTATTTGGTAGAAAACAGTATTTATCGTAAAATAATCTATGGTGCATCAAAGTTCAGTTTCTAGAACGGAAATTAATGGTTTTCTTTTTCAGACAAGCAAGATTTCAGCAAATAAGGTTTCAAACTTAGAAAAGGGTAGGCCAGGCGTTTGAAATACACACAGCCATGCTGTGTCGTACTACGATTGACTAATCTCTCTGGCTTTGGAAATTTCCCATTCCTGCTGTTCTCCTGTCCTCATCCACTTCAACCGTTAGTTTGGTTGTGCACAGTTATATTTCAAAACATTTCATTGTCAATAACTTTGCCAATTTTAAACATTAGCTTGAAAGACAAGAGTAGCTTTACTATCGTCGTAAGCCAAACAACAAAAAATACAAGAAACGAACTCGGGCGCACCGTATACTCGCGAAATATACTATGAGAAAGTCTATGCCACGTTGTCCATTGTTTTTTGTCATCTTTTTCGTATACCTTCCCACTGTACGGCGCAACGCTCCACTGTATGGCGTGTGTAATGCAAACGCATGCGCCCTGCATGAAAAATGCGCGGGAAAGAAAGAAGGGCGCTTGGAAAGCTGCCAGTGATGCTAACGGTTGTTTTAATGATGCAGTCAGCACTAAGGGAGATGCAGGTATCTGGGCTTGCAGTATTGCGGTGATATACGCACGGTTTTAAAAAGAGGAAGATCTATTTTTTTAAACGAATGCTTGCACTGGTAAAATTCTTGAAGTTGCAGTTCTCATGCGTCAGACTGTTTAAAAATCATAGATTTCACACAGCTCGGAAATTCACTTATTTTGGTACAGAATTTTGGAAATTATTTGGGTATATAACATCACAATGTATTAAAAACCAGAGAGCTGAATAATAAATACCAATAATACATTACATTTTTTTCGCGTATAGGCCAACTCGGATCACACGTGCATGCTGCTTCAACAGGTGCAAATACCTTCATCAACAGCAGCCACTCTAGTTAATTTTTGCCGTCAGTCGTTTTTCTTGTTTCTCACTGTGGCTGAATCCCGATTTTATTCCCCAAGGTTTCCTTTGGGGAATGAACGATGAGATGATGATGAGGGATGTAAGGAGAGCACATACATACAGACATACAGAAATACACCCACGCACGAGGTAGGACTCGAACCCGCGATCTTCTGGTCGGAGACCGCTACGGCACTTCTGCCCTAACGATATCGGCCATCTGACCAGCATTACATTTCAATTATATTAAAACCATGTACAATAAAAGTACCTTTTGGAAAATTGCTCTCCAATTTCACTGGTTCTTCGAAAGCATTTCTTAAGTTCTCTGTCACACTATCCTTACGTTGACGAGCGCTTGACGTGCGTTAAGTAACGCGCGTCGTAGATTAACACCGTCTCTTCGGCGTAACGGCCAAAGCGCTCGTGTGCCGTTTCGCATAAGATACAGTGTTATTCTATGCGTTACTTATCGCGCGTCATCACAACGCTCGCAATGCTCCACCCTTAAGCTGAAAACAGTTCTACGAAAAAATTTTAAATATTTTTTTTGTCAAATAAAGCAAAAAGCAAACGTTTATCCATTAGAATATCTACGAATATTTTTTTAGTTAACTGACATGAGTTTTATCAGAGAAATGCCTACAATGGTTAGTAATACTGGTTTTAATTAGATATTTTATACTCTACTGGCTTTTATCAATCCTTCTGCAGAAAGAAAACTCTTTCTGTTACACATTCGAACAGTTTCGAGCAAATGTTTCACGAACCAACGTTCTCTATGACACATAACGTAAAATACAAGCATAACACGTATGTTCACAGAAAAGAGAGAGAACCCACCATCTCTCAAGCAGATCAATAATTTTGACTTTTTCCAGCAAGTCTCTTTTATCCGGAATGATCTTGAAACAAGATTGTTCGATTAAGGAAAAAAATTGTCGAACAAAGGTGTTTCAATGTTCAGATTAAGTTAGTAGAAATAATAGAGACTGTAAAAACTTTATGTATCCTCATTAGGAAGGGACACTCAATTTCTCTACAAATAAGAATAATTTTTACTGCGTTATATTTTGAAAGTAATATTGGGTATAGTTATTCCACGTTTGGTGAATTGATTATTCACATCATCAGGTATACTGTAACACTGAAGGAACTAATAACAAACACCTCTTTTAAGAAGAGGAATATTAGAAAATTAAGTTGAGCAACAAGGAGATGGGATCGTTTATCATCTGCGTAATTGCAGCAAAAGAATAACTGGTCAAATTAAAGATACAGCAGTGAAGAGAGGAAGCAATTAGGGATCTGACCATTAGCTGGAAGTTGCTCATAGGTTATATGCTAGATGGCAGAAAATAAAAATGAAAGAACCAAGATGAAAAGAAAAGGTCTGTAAAGTGTGTCTGAAAATGAAAGTGTAAAATAATTGTATAAGAATAGAATCAATATTCATCTTCATAATATTGCCAGAAGTGTCAATATAAAAAAATACTATTTTGAGACAGGCAGCAATGGAAGCAGTACGGTTAAAACATATTTAGAAGAAAGAAAGTACTTCGGATATGGTCTGAAGAAATACAGAAAACAGTAGTCTTCAAACAAGAAAAATACTGAACATATCTCGGAAATTCGATCAGGAAACCAGAAGAATACAAGAGGCTAGAAAAGCATCAAAACCTATTACATGAAACGCGTATCAAAATTCATGGGTTACGTTTATACAAAACAACAAACATGACGTAAATACACGTTCGGCAGACTATAGCACCCAAGGTAATGAAGACATTACACGGTGAGGTGACGGACAACATCCATACTTCTGCAATATACGATATTTGAATTCCCTGGAATATACGATACTGTTTGAGTAGAACATTACAAAAAGTTGTAGAATGAAAATAATATGGAAGAAACCAGAAACAAATAAGAACCTGTAGAGACAGATTGCTTGATTTTAGAAGAGTGTCAAGAATTGCTAAAAACATGAAAAATCAATGTACACAATAGCATTGTACACTCCTGACTAGGATACATTCATTACTTCCGTCCTTGATGGTAGCAGAATGAAAATAAGGACTGCTTTAGTCTTTATCTCCTGCTCACAAAAATACTCGTAGAGAAGTCCCACCTCAAATTTACTTCTAAATGGGAACAAAACGTCCAAATAAAAATGTCTTAATTTAGCAACACATGTATATCTATAACATAAATGAAAAAAATATTTATCTTTTATTCATTTACTAGAGGAAAAATATTGTTTTTATAACTGAACACTACTACTTCCTGTAACCACTTTTAAAAAGCAAATAGTCGCTAATGACCATTGATGGTAATGCAACTATAAATAAACTGAAAAAAACTTGGAACAAACTGTCGATACGAAGAAATCATCGGAAAACAAAACACCGTCGTTATTATATCGATGTTGTAAAATTTAGATTATTTCGCCATCCCAATTATAATATACAACTGACATTGATGCGAAAAGATGCGTGCTGCTGTAGCAGCATTCGTTTTAGAGGTGTTCTTGTGTAAGGTGATAAAAAAAGTAAAATATGAATGTTTATTTGAAATTCCTTCTGAATATAGTAGTTAATCCGAAGTCTCAAACCATTGGTGCACAAGAATATTGTCATGATGCTTAAAACGTTGCTCCAGGTTTCCTTTCGCATGTTGTTAACTGTCGTGGTGTCTTTTATTACAATATTATTTTATTTATCTGCCCCCGCAATGCTCAAACACTATTTACAAACCTGATGAGCGAATGCATTTGCGAACAGCATGTCAGCTTTACACACCTGAAACAAACGAAATTATATTTTATTAGTGGATTAACCAATATTTCAGTTCATTCTACAATGTTTCCACGCTCCCAACAGAACAATAAAAGCTAATTTACATGAGAATTTCGTTACTGACGCGAAGTCCCGTAAATTTCATAAACAACAAACATTAAATTTCATTTGAATTCATCTATGAATCGATAGGCATCAACGAGATTTTGTGTGCAACCCCGCGAAGATATCTAATATAATATTTACTCACAGAATAAGATACAAAACTTTTGGTCCTACGCTTTTTGGAAAATAAGACAAAATTTTAATGTTAGAGTTTTTTTGGTTTCATTTGTTCAATAATTTTTAGACAAAAATGAACCAATGTTAGAAATATAAATATTTGTTCCCAATATTAATGAAACAAAAATCAGTGACAGTAAATAATCAGTAACAAAATTAAGAAATTTTACAAATTACAAAATTAACAAATTTTAACTTGGCCGCGTCTAAAGAAAATACAAAAAAAGTTTTGAAAGAAACTCGTAAGTATTCTAGCACATTAATCTCTTCAACTAAACAATACCATTAGGCCATAAAATGAAAAAATGACAGTTTTTAAAAATTCTGTCTTAAAAGTGAAATTTGGTCCTATGTCATCTTTATAAGAGTATTACACTCTTATAAAGAGCAATTTTAAGAAATTAACAGAAAAAATTACAACGATTTTTGAAACTTTTCATGAGACTTCATGAGAAGTAAACAAAATCTTCATGTTGACTTCATGAGAAGTAAAAACAATTAATTTCATTTTTTTATTTTTCAAAATCGCAGAGCTTTCAGTTGCATGAGATCGATCAGAAATATTCAAAACACAAAAATTCTACAAGTAGTTTGGACGCTAGAGTTGTTCACAGAGAAACTGACGGAGGGTGAACCTTATGAATAAATAACCAGACAGACACCGAAAAAACATCAACGGGTATTTCTGTTGAAATTTCGAAATTTATTTTCCTCTACATTACAAAACTTTCCCTACACTACGTATATTATCTTGATTGTACGTACGTATACGATAAAATAAAGTTTCAGTCTTGATAATTCAATTTTAGTAATTTAATTAGTAACCAAAGTAGTATTTGCTACATTTCTCAATAAATAGTTGAGCCATTTCTGATAAAAGAATTGAAAATGTCCTTCGTGTAGAGTTCTCCTCAAAAACGGGCATTTCAAATTTAAGGGGACGTGACAACAGCCAGATCAATTGAGGAATATCAATTTTGGGAAAAATTGCATTGTTCCTAGATGGACGCACTTTTTCACAAAATTTTTCACACTAATTTTTCTGTATTAAATCCCACAAAACGAGACTTTTATGTATACAACGTATTATGTGAATTTATCTACAACAGGAACAATAATTATTAATTATTTTGATACCAGGACCAGAGCACGAATTTGCATGACGAAAAATCTCCGTTTTTGGCTGCAGTATACTTTCTCTATAGAGACACTGCATAATATCAGAGAAAGTGACAGACCTTTTAGAGGAAAACGATTTATTGCAGGTGGAGCAGTTTACTTTGAGGTTAAAGTCAAATCATTTTTCTCTAAATCTCACTGTGAATTATTTGAACATTTTTTTACTACAAAAGTTGGTTATTTTATGCACTTATTTTTAGCTTCTAAATCACGATTTTTGATACGAGTCATTGCTCTTGTGCACCGAAGATTCGTGCTTTTAAAATGCTTTTAAAACTTGTGTAGTTATGGTTTGTTTTTGCCTGAAAAAATGTTACCACTGAGATTGCATCTTCCCTCCGTCTGCAGGTCCGACGGACGCACTGCAGAGGGGAATTTGGAACATTTGATTAGCCCCTCTGGATTTGACAGCTCGCTTTAACTTCGTATGGTAGAATGTTCGCTACACAATTCCATTTCAATCCCAAGTATTCACAGAGAAAATAAAGAAAATAGAAATTACGTACATCAGATGTAGTACGAAACGCCATATTGTTTTAGCCACATTCTTAAAGTGAACACGTGAAGCACATGTCTACACAACAGAAGAAGAATAAAGAATATTGGTTGAAGCGTGTAAATAGTTCTTGAACTTTTAAATTTTCATATCCGTTATATTCGCTACTTCCTCAGCTGCTTCCTGTTCTTCCTTTCCCTGCTGCTTTGAGTTCTTTTCTATTTCTTTTTTCCCTTTTGAAGATTATTTTTAACCTAGGGCTTCGTAGATAAAGTATTGAAATATACAAGTATGAAGTATTCTCTCAACAATGCGGAATTATGGGACAAGTAATATTTGTAGAGATATAGTTGCTAATACTTTTTATTTTTGAGAAATTTAACCATCTTTGAATTTTTTAAATTGAACTATATGTTTTTATTATCACCAGTCGATAGACCATAAAAGGAGGAATATTATGATACATCATACGTTAGTACTTTGATAGAAATTTGAGAGAATAAAATTCGACTTTCTGACTGAGATTTTAAATTAAACGTAACAATCTCTCAGTAACAGACTCCGCGCAGGCCACCTTCCTCGAAAGAAAAAGGTACAAGGACTGCTACGGGCAATGTCTCTTTTAAAATCACTTGTCAGAAAATCTAATTTTAAACTCAAAATAAATTATTATTTTATACTAATTCTATAAGTATTTGATTGATATAATTCGAGATAGGATTTTAAAGTGCGACACCTTATCAAAAATGTAGCTGTTTCGAATAGGTAGTTTAGTATATGTACGTCTTTTGGAGGCGGATGAAATAAAGCGAAATAAACACAATTTTCTGCATCTTTTCGTAAGATTAAAACACGTTTCTACCTTTTTCCTTTTTTATGCTTCAGCACCTTTTTTTTCACTCTTTTCTGTGTTTTTAAATGTTTGTACAGAAAAATGTATTTTTTTCTTCTTGAAAAAATCTTTTTAAACTCTCATTTAACCAGTGAACAACATTAAATAAATATAAAAATATATTTTATGTAATCCCCCAGTAATTTAGATACGAGCAAGAATGGTCAATCCACGGCTGCAAAGTCCAATTTACATTTCAACAGTGTTTCTGCAACAATTTAACACTTTCCCGCTGGATTAAAAGTGCTGCCCAGGCAGGCGAATCAGGATATTTAATGTGTGTGCATAAATTCACTTGTTTGTGGCACGAGGAGAATGTTTAACCTTGCATCGCCGTCAATACTAAAGGAGCACTGGCAACGCTTGAGGAGTTGGAGACGAAACGAGAGGAGATTCAGGGCAAGTTGCCGTGCCCGCAGGGCACAGAGGTTTCTATATTTTTATATATTTGTAAATTCTAGAAACTAAGTTCATGTAACTAGTTTAAATATTAATTCATTTATTTGAACAGCACCTGTTTGGCATCTTTTTGTATATATTTTCAGACCCTTCCTCCCTCCTTTTACGACCATAATTTACACCTCAAAACCCTTTCCCTAGGTATTTTACACTCTGTGCATGGCGTAAAGCCCTTTTCATAAAAAAAATATGTTACAATTTTTTCATTTCAGAGGAAGCGGGTTTCATTTGCGGCGTGGCTCATCTCACGCACGCGTACGTGGCTCCAAGGCCGTCGCCCCGGGGCGAGGACAGGCCGATGTGGTCCGGTCCACTCGGGTGGGCGCGCGGGGCCCGGCTCTCAATACAACTCCCCGGGCGGGCCAGCCATCGGCCACCCGCGCCCGCGCCCGCGCTAACCCTCAGCTTTCGTTCTAGTAATTTACTTCCCATCTGGATCCGTCGGCGGAATCCCCGACCGCGCGCCGCTATCTCTCCGGCGCACCCTCTGCCAGCGCAACGCAGGGGTGGCCACGTCTATCTGCCCAACGGATCTTGCGTCCCAGCACGAAAATCATTCACTGAGCGGTTGGGGTTTCCGGGCACGTCCACTGCTTTTTTTAGTCTCGTTAGTGTAGTGCATGTTTCATCGCAGATGATCATCAGGAGAGGTGACTCAGGGCATCAACTGAAGTTACTCCAGTGCTTCTGACTGGGAGGTCCTGATGTTCGAGTCCCGACGGAGGCAGAAGTTTCGACGCTAGCTTGTCAGCTAGGTCGAGTTCAGTCGCTATCTAGAGAATTCTAGATTCTGGCTGCTCTGATCGGTAGTTTTCTGTGCTTTCTCCGATCAACCACCAGACGAATGCCGAAGCAGTACCCTGCCAAACGCGTCACGGACCGCGCACATTCGTCCTTCCCATTCCTGGATGCACCTTCCGCCGGATAGTAAGGCCCGGTGCGGGCATACACGTTGCTTTGTGAGAATTTTCCTCTCCAGTTATCTCCCCTAGCAGGGTTATGCTCCAGCCGGGACAAGTTCTTAACTGACTGTGTGGTAGTGACATGTGTGACAGTGTGATGCATGTAAGTATAAATGAGTGTAAGTGGAGTGGATTATAACACGGATGCGGAAGGAAGGATAGCCCGCGGCCCTTGGACCATTCCTTATGTGGTCCAAGGGCCATTCCTTATTTGGTCCTTGGACCATTCCTTATTTGGTCCTTATTTTTCCTTGGATCATTTACCTGGTATTGATTGGATAAAACATGAAAAATATCGAACAGGGTAGCCGGCCGCTTCAATTTCCCCCCGGACAGCGACTGAATTCGCTTTGCTACATAGCTAGTATGGAAATGCGATTCAACTGAACTATGTAGCTGCTATAGAAAACATCTTCCCGTCGGGGCTCAAACCCTAGGACCTCCTGGTCAGAGGCACTGACGAGCGAAGACGGTCCATAGCATGATTCAGGGCAGGAATGTCCACCTCGCTCTTTTGCTCATGAGGTAGGAAATTCCTTCTTTAGATTCATTTCTGAAGGAAAATATTTAAAAAACTCAGATTTTTAAATTACCATTCTGACAATACGAAGATTCAGATATTTAATAAACTTATCCTCGTGACAATTCCTTGTCTACATTGAAATACTCGAATGTTTTCTATGATGAGTAAGATACAGCGTGTGACATTTACGGTGCCAACCGCACCATTATAGGGACAGGAATGTAAAACATTGAGGGTCGCTCAGTCGCATTGATATGACCAACTTCAGGATTACGTCTTTGGTCTCTACGCTGCCAAAATCTCGCAGTCTCTGGTCTACTTTTGTAATTACGGGGCGAGCCATTGCTTTTAGATGACAGGAATACGCTCCCGGGTTTACAATCAGGATTCCACAAACGACTTTTATAACGACGCAGCCTCTTCTTAGAGATTCGAAGGCAATATTAAATCATCCTGTACAATTGCACCGCATGGTGCGCAAGTCTGTCATCGGGAGGGTAGGGGAAGAGCACACGGCTGTCGTTAAAACAATTATCAGCACTTGCGCAATGGATTTTACTTTTTCTATTCGGCTCGACAGTAAGACTTTCCTTCTCGATGACGCACAGCTTCTGGAACGGCGGAGGAGCCCCATTGCGTCCTGTTCCTCCAGTGCGCCGCTCTGCATTCACTCCCTGAGGAACCCCTGCGACGCGCCCTCCGCGAGCGCAGACGGACGAGCAGTGAGGCGGCCGAGTCGCTACGAGGAGTGGCCAGGGATGGACAAGACGTGTTAGCTGGACCCTGCGTCAATTCACGCACACCCCTCTCCGATCCATTGTTGTTAAGACGTCTAACAGTTTGGAATAATATTCCCGTTAAAAAAATATTTATTTTTAAATATTGGTTGGCCAATATTTTAAAACAAACATTTAAAACAAATTTATTCTATCAATTATTTGTGAATTAGTTATTAACTAATTTGCTCTGTTGTTAGGAACTTCGACACACGGAGAGCGAGAGCGAGAGAGAGAGAGAGAGAGAGAGAGCGAGGGAGAGGGAGAGAGAGAAAGAAAGAGAGAGACAGACAGACGCAGCAAACAACAGATGTCAACCAACAAAAAGAGGCTTTGCACGAACTAACACGAGACGAAGATTGACAGGAGCAAAGAAAACCTTTTCTCTGGACTTACAGAAAGACTTCATAACTAGACTTACCGTCCTCCTTCAGTAACGAATGATTGTGAAAATCAACAATCGCCTCATACATTGACAAAATCTCCTAGAACACTGATAATTCCTGCCTGTTGCATACAAGCAGTAACGGCCCAAAAAGGTATCCAGTTTGCTGTAACAACGTGGAATTTTATATTACATAACTGTACACACAATTCACTTACTGAGGAATCTGTTCACTTAAACATTTTCCCATTTTCATATAACCGTTCATTACAACGAATTTTTACCCCGGTGCTGAGTTGAAGAGAGTTTTCCCGGTGCACGGATGGTGCACAGGCGCAAGGACAGGGGTCCTGTGAAGCATCACGTCACTTCCGGTTGTCTTTTGGATTAACACGTGACTCTTGAAACTCGGCCGGGATTTTTCGTTGACCTACCGTACTCCTGACCCGCGTAATTTCGATTTCCGGTGTCTATTGTTTTGAAAAATCCAGAAAAAAACGCAACAGTGATTTGTTACAACTCTTCGTCACTATTCGTACGTTGCCACGACGATTCATTGGGCAGCTCTAAATTAAACTTAGATCATGCACCGTGGATAGTGTTTGTATATGTATCATCTATAAGAGAGCAGATATCTTGTTCCCAAACCCGCCGAACAGCAACCTCCAACGTACCGTTCTCCAATTTTTTTTGGAGAATGTTTCCGGCGTGAATAAAATCCGATGACGTCGAGTCCTGGTGCCAAATGTTTTACTGTGCGTTCGTGTATTCAGGAGCAAGTAAGTGGCTGGACCGTCCAGGTAAACATGAGGGTCAACATGCGACTTCCTGGGACGATCTTCCTTCATTTGTTGCTTTGTTCAGGAGAAAGCAAACACTCGACGTAGGCAAGACTGTGAACAAGACGCCACTATTTTATCGCCGAAACGTCGTCGAATACGGTAATGTCTTCCTCGGAAAACAAGAGCAACTTAGACAGGTAGTTTATCGGTTCTTGATGGCACGTACAGGGCTTTTTCATTGAGTAGCACAGTCTTCCTTTGAAAAGTTTCTACGTTTTTCTGATTAGTGATCTCCTTGTGATTCGGCAGAAGTGAAAAGAGACACACGCTGTCTTCAATGATCCAACCAGCTTACGTGGCCAAGGGCATCAACTGATATCACTGCAGTTCCCTTGACTGGGTGTTCCTAGAGTTCTGAGTGTGGCAGGATTTTCGACACTAGCTAGATAGCTAGGTCGAATTCAGATGCTGTCTGGAGGAGAACTCTAGGAGTCGACTGCTCTGATAGCTAGTTTTCCGTGGTTTCTCCTATTAACACCAGCCGAATGCCTAACAAACGGGCCACGGACCTTGCGCAATCTTTACTTTGTCTTCCGCGTCCTATACTCACAGCCTTACTTTCACACAATTTCACTAACATGTATTACACTATCACGTGTCGGGAGACGTGTCGGGAGTTCCAAGCTTAGTGCTTGTCCCGGCTGGGGCGGTACCCCGCTCGTGGGAGATACCCGGTTGGGGAAAACCCGCTAGTCGAAGGGTAGTTCGGCGCCGGATCTCGCAATCCACTAAAGAAATATCACCTCCCATGATATATACATGCACTATACTTACGAGAATTGAATGTGAATGGCATAAATAAAATAATGGAAATGAAGAAGAAGAAGAAGAAGTGGCAGCAGCATTAGAAAGAATGGAAGAAACAAGACTGCTAAGATTAGCATATGCTTACAAATCAAGAGGGAAAAGAGATATGAGAAGACCCAAGAAAAAAAAAAGAAGATACAGTGGAGACAGAACACGCGTAAGCATAACTCGTGAAGTTTAGAAGAAGAAGAAGAAGACTATACTAACGGGACAATAAACAATAGCAGTTGATATGGCCGGAAATACGAAATAATCAATTCAAAGAGCCGTTCTGCAACCATTCCTCCTACCTACGCCAGCACAATCTCGTTCGATAGAAACATCGCGAGGGCCTCATTACTATTAAACGGGATTAAGCAACGGTCAATAGCGCTCTGAATTTGTTCGATGTTGCTTGTTCAGTGTTGTTTTGTTCAGGCGATCTCAACGTGCCGTTTTCTTCATGGAACAAGGTAAAGTCCCCATGTGGCCCCTAAGAGCCTAATTCCAAATTGTTTTTCCTATGACCGGTGCGAAAAAACTGTAAGTCTAAATACTTTCCAGGTGATGCCGAGAGAACCACATCACGTTTTATTAATTAAAGTGGATCTGCAAAAAATGATAAACAATAGAACTAATTCTATTACTCTCATACGTGTGTTTACGTACATTGCAGACTTATCTAATTCTGTATATCGTAAATGTATGTAATTTTAAATATAACAACGAAAATGCCCTTTTTATACTGTTTAGTAGACTAAGGCATTGCCGCTAATTTCTTGGAACGTTTTTCGGAAGATGAGACTTTCTATTCTCCACTCGAGGCAGACATAACATTTAAGATGGCTAGGCCAATACCTGTGGGCCTTGTAGCGTTCCTGACTGAGAGGTTCTACAGTGTCCCACCGTTGGCAGATTTTCGATACCAATATTCAGAGAAGAATTCAGCCGCTGTATGCAGAATAACTATAGATTCCGTAATAGGTAGTTTTCCGTGGTTTCTCCGTTCAATTTCAGTTAGCCGCTGAGCAGTATAATGACAACCACGCCATAGGCCGCGCGCGATCTTTTGTTCCTTAGCCTTGTTCCATCCTCTCCCCTGACACACAAAAAAAACACACAAATTTCCACCTGTACCACAGTTGTTCGGAAGCCTAATCGAGAGATTAGCACATGTTCCCCTTGGAGTGGTGCCCCGTGGGCGAAGATACGGAGAAGGAAATATTATAAAGCCGATGAACATCCGTGGTGCCGAATTTCTCGATGTAGGGCAGAATGATCACAACCCCGTTCTGGGATATAATATCCGCTACACTTTCAGGACTAAGGACACTAACAGGTGACGTTCTCATAAACACACAATCAGTCAGTCAGTCAGTCAATCCGATAGGGATGAACCAACTTTGGAGATGTGCGGAGCCACGCTGGGATTGATCGTCCTGTCGTCGCGGTGCATCGCCATATTTTCTTCTGTTTGAGATGTAACAAACCTACAAGTCTTGGTCATTAGGACTAGGTCACTTGGACAGGCAAGACCGAACATGGTACTTTTACTTTCTCGCCTTACGATGGAATTTTTTTATTACCTTGTACTCGTAGTGTTAAGTTATCTAACAGATTTCCGTGAAATAACTTCATTTCCATTTGTCCTTTTTTCCCATTTTTAAGTACAATCCTAAATGAACATGCAATGTATCTACGAATCGGTCACTCTTTGAATTCATAGTGAAAGCAGGCAATACAATGCAATATGCTTACACATTTTTTTATTGTCGTTTGTCAAGTTATTCTGCTTCGCTTTGCGTTGCGTTGCAATGCTGTAAATTATTATTTTGGGCACTCTGCCCTTCTTAACTACGACGTTAAATTAATATATAGTGTGTTCAATATTTTCATAGCTTCTTAATTTTTTGTTGGAAAAAACTGTACATGGAATTGTACTATTTGGAATAAAAGACGTTTTCCATTGGAACATTTTTTCTTTGCTAAGTACAAGTACAAAACATCGTGTAATGCAATTACAAGTATACTAAAGGTTATCGTTTAGAGTTGGAGCTTTGTTATCAATACTTTCTGATGTTTTCTTTAAAAGTTAATATTAGATTGTTGATCGAGATTCATTGCAAACTAGTACACATGTATTTTAATTAAAAAATAATCCTAATTAAAACGTGATTTGAAAAATACAAATTCCAGAGCACCCGTTATAAAACCTAACATATTGTCAAGGCAATGTTCTGTTCCTCTGTGACGTTGATTTTGACCATCCCTGATTTAAGAGAAGGACGGCCAGGGACCCGAGGAAAGCCGCCGAAAGGAAGGGAGGGGAGAGAAGAGGAGGGATGGGAGAGTTAAGGGTTTGGGGAAGGGAGGGGGAGGAAATGGAGGGGGAAATGGGAAGAAAAGGGAGCGGAGGCGGAGAGAGGGGGGAAGGGAGTTGAGGTAAGGGAGGGGGAAATGGGATGGAAAGGGAGGGAATGAGGAGAGGACAGGGAAGGGTGGTGGAGGGATAGGAGGGGAAATGGGATGGAAAGGGAGGGAGGAGGGGAGGAGGTAGTGGGGCTGAGGCGAGGCGCACCACATCGTTTTGACAGCTTCCATGGGTTCGGAGGGCACGTAGAGCACGAGAGAGGAGGGGAGAGGGCGAGGCGGGGAGACCGCCGCCGCCGCGTTCCTCGCCACTTTGTATTCCGCGCGCCACGTGTGCACCTGCGGATGGGTCGCGCGGAGAGGGAGGCCACGCAGGGGAAGGGAGCGAGAGGGAGCGAGGGCGTGCCCTTTAGGGCTTTCAGAATCATACTTCAGGTGCATAAATCAAACCAGCGTAACATTAATTAAATAATATCGCCTAAACTTCTATTAGATGCAATTATGGCGAAAACTAGTCTTAAAAATAATATTGGTTACTGTTGTGACAGAAATTCTAAACTTTAATATTCTGATTATAGAACTCAATTTTCATAACTGCTTCATATCATTAGAGGCACGTACAATAACTGATGACATGTACTCAGTTATGGAAAATAAATAAACAAATGCACTTTGCAAGCGAATGGTTGCAATGTGCAGGCAGGATGTTGAAACTCTTCGTAAGTGGAAAGGTGTAAGTTGAAAACTTAGAAAGAATTAAATAATTATTTCTTCGTATTGTGCCTTTTTCCTCGTGAATGACAATTTTTCCTGTCTGTGGAAAAGTGATATTTTTTGGTGAAAAGTTCTAGCAGAGAATAGAAAGTCTAAGCCTAGCAGCCTACATTCACAACAGTAATTTTTGGAATTCATATACATTTCATTTGATTCAAAATGTGCACAATTATTAATGATCAAGCATTTTCTAGTGAATTATATGAGTTGATAAATGGAGGCTATCAATCAGATAATTGTAGCAGCAATATTATTTACATTGTTAACACGAAGAAAGATCTGACTCCGATATCTGAGACGTCTGCAAAACGCTATCTTGTAAGAATTATGTATTTACTATAATTGTTTTAATACGGATTTTTAAAAATCTCTGAAAACTTGAACAGCTCTTGCTCTTATAGGCTTACAGAACGGTCTAGCAAAACACATATTTCAGAGTGTATGCAACAACTAAGATGGGGAGAGGTGTGCCTGTTAAAATAACTCCCCTTGCGGGAAACGCGGATGATCCGCAGTAGATTCGACGGCCAACGGCGTCCAACAAAGGGAAGGCGGCTCTCAGAGGCGACGGCGCAAATTAACGCCACTGAGGCGTCGATGTTTACGTTTGATGTCCCCAGAGGATCCCAGAGTAGGAGCTCCAAAGCCGCTGGAGATAATGACGGCGAGGTCGACCGCAGCGGGCACCGGGGACTCCGCGGTGTATTCAGCATCAGGCGGAAGACGGAGGTGGAGACGGTGGCGGTGGCAAGGTGTGGGTGCAGTCGCCACAGTGCTCGGTCGAGGTCATTGTCGATACCGCTTCCCAGGCCCAGGCATTGCGGGGAAGGGAGGAAACCGGTGCAGGTAGAAGAAGCCAGAGTACTGAAAGTGGGATGTGGGGAGCACGAAAAAGGAAAAAGACGCGACATGAGGGATAGGGTGGGAAAAGAAAGAGAAGCAGAATTTGACTCTGAAAAGGCAGAACAGGCGAACGCAGAGGCAATGGCAGGGATGGAGGCGAAGCCGAATGGGGAAACAGATGAGGTGATAAAGGTGCAGGTAGAACGCTGGTGGCCACAATAGACTCCTCTCTTGAGGTGGCTGTCGCTGCCGTTTTCGGGACAGACAACTAAATGAGAAAACAATTCGAGTCTAATGGGACGAGAGAGAATAATATTTTGAACGGTGACGGATGGGAATACGAAAGGAGAAATGGTGATGTTAGAAACTTGAGGGAGACGCGAAGGGTAAAGGAGAGGCAGAAGCTGGGATGACCTTCAAGGAGGAGGTTCAGGCGGAAGTAGGCTGGGAAGCCAAGGCTGTGGCAGGGAAGGGCACTGACTCGGAATTGGAAGCGGTGGCAGATGTAGAAGAGCCATTGAGACGGAGGTGGGGGTGGAGAGATGTCTGGCGTGTGTCATCAGAGAACTCGGTCACGGTCTTGGCTCCGCCGTGGCCAACTGATAGTGAAGATGAAGGCGGAGGCAGATACAGGAAGAGTTAACGAACGCAACAGGTAGAGGATATGAAAGTGCGCACGCCAGAGACGATGAAAGACGAAAACGGTGCGATGTAAAGAATGAAGGTGATTGGTGCTCTTTTGAAGACTAAATTCGTTCTCAATTCTGTTATGGCTGCTGTCATACCGCGAGGCAACCAGTGGAACAGTGGTCAGACCGCTTTCTGCCGCTGAGACCTATGTTCAAAACCCGACCAATTAATGCAAAATTTATGATGTACAAATCGTGTTCCATTCTTATTCTTATGATTTATTAAACTTCGTAATCTGCTCTACATGAAAATAACTCTTTCATTCCAGGCGTAAGTCCTGGCATGACAATAAACTTTCACTTAATTCTGCGATCAGTGAGAGAGAGGAGTTGAAAGTGAAAATGTACCCGGAATCAGGGGAGAAACCGAGAAAAAGATAGAAAGGGGTCATGTAGAAGTCGAAACGAGGTGATGGTGAAATTGACCACAAACTCTATAACGACCTCAGTCACCGTAATCACCATCTCTGGAAAGAAGACGGAAAAGAGCGTAGAAGAGACAAGAGTAAGTAATACAAACGCAGCAGTGCGAAGACGGAGGTGGTCGGAAAATGGCGTAGCGCAAGATAACAGAATTTTCAATAGAGATTGGAACCACACAGATAATGAAAATAATGTAGTAAACAATAGCAGAAGGGTGCCACAACTCCAAATTAAAAGCAAATAGGAAAAGTAAGGTCTAGAGAACGCGAATTCCAAGGGAATCAGCAAAAGCAGCCGCGGAGGCAACGGCGAAAACAGCCAGGAATGGCGGATGCAAAGACAAAAACAGAGATGGAGGTAGAAGGCGAGAGAGAATTCAGGGACCTCCTTGGCCACCATCTGTGCCTCCACCTCATTCTCATCGCATCCGCTTCACATTAGCCTCCATCACCTCCGATGCATCCACCGTCTTTGGCCCTGAGGGCGCGTGGCGGAAGGACGGCAGGGCGGGCGGGCGTGGGCCGTTGCCATGGCAACGGATACTCGGCTTTATTGGAAACCGTCTCCAGGTCAGCCGCCGCCCACTCCACAGCCGCGGCGCGCCACTTGCAGCCGCCGCTGCCACGCCAACCTCTGTGCAGCTCACCCGACGCTGCCTTCCCACTCCATGCACTCCTTTCCGTATTTCGATTCTCCTTCGTCCCAATTTGCTCCGTTCTTCTTTCCAGTCATTGCTTGTCCTATTCCATCACTGCTATCCTGCTGTAAACTTTGTAATTCCCATCCTCTCTTAGTCCTCGTAATCTTGCCTCTGCTTTTCAACTTCAAGGAGGAATTTCTTCTTTCCTGCTTGTCATTGTATGAGTATGAAGTTGTGACTGCAAATATTTGTGTAGCGCGTCTTTCGATGTATTGTTTGTTTTTATGTTGGTGTGTTGTAATGTATAATACATTACATTTTATAAATCTACCACGGAGTGTTACAACCAAGTACATAAAATCTCCCTCCCTCTCTCGCGCTTCCTCTCTTTTTCTCTTTCCCCATCTCTCTTGAACGCTATCTCTACCCTCTCTCTCTCCAACTCTAAATATCTATTTACCTTTCTATCTCCCTACCTTTCTATCTCCATTCCTCTGTACCTCCGTATATCTCTACCTACCGCTCTCTCATTCGATTTCTTACTATCTATTTATCTATCTATCTATCTATCTATCTATCAATATCCACGTCTGTATATTCAGAATGTAGATTCCATCAAGAGGATGGCGTCATGTTCAAGATTGCAACAGCAAATACTTTCTGCATCTGCTCACTCGATTGATATTTAGCCCTAATTTTATCTTCTTAAACTGGAGTCACCATTGTAGGGTTTTCTAGCGTGCTGTAGCCTCTGTCGCTTCGCTCTGATGCCGTTGCAACAGCTGCCATCAAAACTTCCACTGCATTGGCACAACCTCCGGCCATCGCAGGCCTTTCCGCTCACATCCATTCCCACTTCCACCATCGTCACCATTATGAACTCTCCCACCCACGCCAACACAACATCAACTCCTCCCCCGCCCTGCTGTGTCTTGCTCCGTTTACCGTCGTCCTGGTCTAATATTGCTTCTCCTTCGTTTTGTTTCCTTTATTTGCATCCCCTCGAGGTCCATTCCTCTCCATTCCATCCCAGACTTTACATCTCCATCCATTTTATGCTTTCCTTTCCTTTCCCACACATCCATGCCCAGTACTTCTCATCGCCCCTCTTCCTATAACCTTTCCCAACCCGCTATTGCCACCCTGCCGATTCTCGCTGCTAACAGTATCGCATCCGTCTTCTGCATGGTAGTCGTCACCTCACGACCTTCTCCAGTACCGTTGCCGCATCACTACATCATCGCCATTGCCATTTTCCATTGCCATTACCATCAGCGCTGCTGGCCGCTGCCCGTCTCCTC
>BOPP01000127.1:1365278-1394860 GCA_017312745.1 Gryllus bimaculatus | reverse complement strand
GTATTCTCGAAGTAGCGGTATTCTCGAAGTAGCGAGATTCTCGAAGTAGCGAGATTCTCGAAGTAGCGGGATTCGCGGAGACGAGTAAGGCGGAAAATATCAGTTGAGATCTGACGGCAGCGGCAGAGTAAGGTCTACGGCGGGGCGAACGCGGAGACTACGTCCAGCGAGTAAGCGGTGCGACAGCCTTGGCCCCAACGAACCACCCCAGCAGTGAAGGCGAGATCGCGGGTGGAGGCAAGAGCAAGCACGCATGTGAGGGCGAGGGCCTGGGCCGGGCGTGGAGGACGAGGCGGGGGCGTTTGCTCGCCGGCGGGGGGGGGGGAGGCAAAGTGCTCGGAAAACACAGCGCGGCGGGAGACCCGGCGTTCGCTCGCGCGTTGCTAAGGAGACCTCTCACCAGAGGTCAGGGGTCAGGGGTCACAAGTCAACCGTGGACGTCCGAGGCCCTCCGCGCACTTCGGAGTGTGCATCGTATGCGTAACACGTGTTCCCAGGTTACTAAGTAGCTACTGTGGGACTACCTGAAGCGTAGAGATCACACTCATTTTAAACCTCGAGGTAATAAGATTCGAATGCAGGTCGATCGTTGTGGAATTTGTGATGAACGACGCGGGTTTGCAGTTATCCGAGTTATCTTGTTTCCTCCACCTCTCATTTCACATTAGCATCACTAAAATCCGTCACTACAATAATTAATCATTATCATCACCCCTCCATGAATACGATCTTAAGCACAGCCGAAAATGCTACGGAATGAGGACAATAGTAATGATATGTCCGTAAGGATTACTGCCCGGTCCGGCCGCGGGCGTAATTGACTGATTGATTAGTGAAGTCGCAGGCTTCCGCGACCAGAGTCATGTGGGTGATCTGGGCTGTCCGGGTGATGCCGCGTCGAAGATTGAGTTGCCGACGTTTCGACCATCCTGTCGTGGTCTTCCTCAGGACTGGAATCATACCATCCCTGAGGAAGACCACGACAGGATGGTATCAAACCAGGTATCATACCAGCCCTGAGGAAGACCACGACAGAATGGTCGAAACGTCGGCAACTCAGCCTTCGACGCGGCGTCACCCGGACAGCCCAGATCACCCACCTGATTGATTAGAGTCTCTGTTTCAACTTCTTCATTTTCGTGCATGTTTTTTATCTCCGGAGGTGTCGGTGATCTCTTGCTGGATGGCGAGATCTTACTGTCTGCCAACATATAACGTGTAAGAAAGAAGCTTAAAAAGCGTCGTTTCAGAATAACAAATTGTTATCCCTTGAAGACCCTATTTTCCAAACATTCGAGCAATATTTTGATGCTTCAAGATCCTAGTATATTATTAATATTGTAAGAAAATAATATGAAGAATAAGGAATATTTTCAGGTAATAATTTGCCGCCGGATTTCTCCAGAGTTCTTAATGGAAATCAATCTCGTTACGAAGACCGCTGAAGTAAAGGTGAGGCCACGAGAGGGAGCAGCAGTTGTAGTATAGTTGCGTCCCAGAAGTTGAATAGCGATCAAACCGTTGGGAAGCCGACACTTCTCATTAATATTATGATGGAAAGTGATTAGTGGAAAGTGAAAAGTGACCTTCCGAAATGCAAACGTTAAAAATAGAGAAATCGCCACGAATCAAAAGGAAGAGAATGACTAACAATGGAGACGTAAAACAATGTGAAGCCAAGTTGCGATGTTCTGTTGTAATATGGTAAATGTTCAATTGAAAAATGCATGAAGAGTAAAGAGCAGGGCGGTTCAGTGGCAACAAGGAGAATGTGTGTATGTATACATGTAGACTTCCAGTGATCCTGTATTTATTCAGTGATAAAGTTCATGAAGGATGAAGGACTTCCTCGAAAATTCTCCTCTAAAATTCTGAATCAACCATTACCAAATCATTCAACATTTTGTGAATTAATTCATCCACCTAAACCTGTTGGTTGATGTATGTTTCAGATGTAATTCACAAAAATTTGAAGCGAAAGCGGCAGCAAAAATAGGACCACGCAGACGTCAATCTTTAAAATTACGAAAACTTTACACGCGTATTGATCTTCTTAATAAATTCACAAGCGTTCAACCAGAGACGGTCAACTAGGAAAAATATTAAAAAGAAATCATGATTTTACCAAATTCAAAATCGCCTACAACCAGGAAATTATTATGCGACTCAAAGTTGGTTCGTTTAACGCATCGTATTTGCCAATTATATCAGGATGCAATTCATTTTCATTTAAATACTCCCGTTTTTCAGCGGAAAGAAAGTTTTCATTGGCAATCATTAACGGTTTAAGAGGAGGAAGTTGTCTTTTAATAAGCAAACCTGACTTTCATCCGTTTGTAACTGGTGACCATGAGCTTCATGGCTGCTGTGTAGGGGAGAGGAAGCGTGCTATGTGTGTCTGTGACAAACGCAGTCACTGTGAAGGTTGCTAGGAGACACGCGACATCATTAATGCTTGTTTACCTTATCTCGCAACTTTCAAGTACTTCCTTATGCGCAGAACTAACGGGAGGTTACGAGCCGATCTCTGTGTAGAGAACGTCATTGCAATATTTATCTATTGCATTTACTATGTATCAGAAATTAGATATGAAAGAATACACCAGCATAAGATATAATTAAATAAATATAATACAGAAATAATAAATATAATGTTAACTGCTATAATTGCTTCAATGTTAACTGCTTCAATAATATCAAAATTATCAGATTTTCTCTTTTTACGCATGTTTCATAACATTTGGAAGTTCTCAACTAGGCAGCAATGAAATTACCATATATTGCTAAGAAGTCAGTTTAATACATAATTAAATATCTTACTGGACTTCACAATTGAAACATTTACTCGTACTCAAGTACTCTTGTGCACATTCGATCGTTTGAAGACAGTGCAAGGGAATTTGCCCGTAAACAAAAATAGAGAATAAAACTATCATGATGTCGAATTGCTAATACGTAATTTCATAGACATGTTTGCTGTACCAACCAAAGAAAACAGCTTATAAAAACAGTAAATTTATCGAAGGATTATATTTAAATTTATCAAATGCATGCAAGTGTGTTTTCAACTGGGTAGAACAGCAGGCTGCGGTAGGGAAAAAAGAAAATATAATTCTTAACTTCTCTCTATCGCTAGATAGCTTTTGATGTGACATTATCAGCACAAACTTAATCGTTCAGTATGGCCTCCCTTTTCATAAATATGGATTTTTCATGTACGAATTACAGAATTGTTACAAACTTCTTAGATCTTTACGTAAAAACACAATTATTAAGGTTAAAACTTCCATGATGGGGTTCCATTCTCTGATGTCAATATTAGAGTTAATACACGAACGAAAAGTGACGCCCCGCGTTTCCACTAGGAACGCGGTGATTGATTACCGCAACGTACCTTCAAAATAAACTCGCTGGAACTCATTTCCACCAGGCGTCATCTAATATGAAGACCCTTCCGAACACAAACGCTTGGCGAGAGCGCCAACTCTCGCAAACAGTCGCCGTGCCGACGCAGCACCTCATATCATAACAGTGCCATTCATTTCACAAGAGACCCAACCAGAGCGAAACTATTCCCGCGACAGCACGTCAACTTTTCCGCGCGGGGGCTTTAATTTCGAGCAGCAATATATCACCCAACTCGAAATGCAATCTGTCACCTCGCCTCCCCCTTGTCTTACGACGAGGCGGCTCGAAGAGCGAGTGAGCTCGCGAGGTGACGCGTCACCGCGCGTCTTCTCTTCCCCCCGCCCCCTCCCCCCCCCCGCAACTATCATCCAAGGGGCCAAGATGCCCGACTTTCGAGCGCGCTGAGAATGACGACAAGCAACTTTCCTCAGAGATATTCAGCCCTCACAGCTAGTTAACGTAAAATTAATTCCAGGAACGCGTCTGGAATGTTGAGCTCTCTTGTTACGAGCGTGACAGCGGAAGTGAGGTGCGAAGTTTACGGGGACACCGGTGGGGACGGTGGGGACGTTGGGACAGTGGTGGTGATGGGGTAGTGCACGGGGATGTAGTGTGGGTGATGGAGAGCTAATTAAGGGGTGAGGAATTACTTTGTCACGACCTGAACTCCTATGTTTCTGATGTTATATGTCACGGATGGGACCAAATCTTCAGAAGTGAATGTGAACTTAGTAATTTTTTGTTGTTGTCAGAAGCTCCAAGTAGTTTGTGTTGTCAGTATGTTGTTAAAGTAAGTGTGTTAGCTTTGAATATAATGTTCCATTTATTGCTTTATGTTATTTTGTGACTTACTATTTTGGAAAGATATCTTGAAATTGAAGACATCATCGTACGTTAGGAACATGAGGATTCATGATATTTCCAACAGTCACTTTACGAAAGAGCAGTAGCAGTTCGTAAATTCAGATCTTGCTGGTCCCCAAAATGGAGTCGTAGTAGCTCACAGAAAAGTGCGATAGGAAGGACTGGTATCTGTCAAGGATCCAGCCGTTCCTGAAGAAATGCGGATAATGTCACGATGATGACTCACGGGAGTACAAATGAAAATAAGTGTTACATATATTTGTAAAAAAAATATTTTTATTAGTGGCACAAACATAATGCATGAATCACTTTTGCAATAAATGAATAAATTAAAAGTTTAATATATTTATAATTCGAGAGTTCTTAATCACACATATTTTACGTCATTATTTATACGCATTCATTCTCCTAGAACGGAAATGGAATGGCAACATTTCACCGTACAGGGTCAGTACACAAAACTTGTAGACTTCGCAACTCTACTCGCTTTGCAATTCTTTGTCAAGCATCAGAAATCGTTAGTTAGATGCAGGTTTGCAAACTCATTTTTCTGCTCAATGTGATGTGTTTTGTTACACACCTTCATACACAAATCACTGCTTTAGAACAATGAATGGCCAAAATAGTGAATAGTGGAATAGTGAATATAAATAGTGACTTCTCAGCTTTAAAACGACGCCTTCATAATAATATGAATCCATCATGCGTTTTCTAGATCTGCATTAAACTGTATTTGCAATTAAAATCTATTGGCAGTCACGGTGGATAACGTGGGTATGGTGCGTAGCTATACCCGCACGAAAAATTCCGAGTGGGTAAAATACAAACTCAGAATTTGGGGTGAGAGAAATATTTCTTAAACGTCGAATTCCATAAATGAACGAAGTTTCTCGGTATTGCGTCGACTTAAAACGTAAATGCGATCAACCATGTTGCAAGAACGGCTCAACAGTTCTTCTATTTTACAAGTTTACAAGTTGGCAAAAATTGTTAAATGAGTTTACAGTATGATATCGAAAAATGGAAAGCGCGGCGCTGTTTTCGCTTTGCAAAAATGAACTGCTGAAGTACCATAAAATAAATGAATTACTTTAATGATAAAAATGAACATTTGAAAAAAAAGTTTTGTATTCTCCCCTTTATACACATTTTCGATGGGGCAAGGAGGGGGAGGCTCCTCCCACCCGAGTCAACTATCCACCAGGACTTCACACCAATCGCCTCTTCTGCCTATTCAGGGCCGTGGAAATATGGAAATTTTGTACCCAGTAAACCATTGGTTTAAAGAGTCAAAATAGGCGCACAAGAGACCCCAACGTCGTACAGATCCAAACCCTGAATTATGCTTTACGGAATTATAAGTCGGGTATGCAAGTTTTGGTAAAAATTATAATTTTGCTAAATATTCAGATTAAAATCTATGGAAACGACATCTACACATTTAAAACACTAAGAGTACCAGTTAAGGGTTAAAGTAGACATCATAGACCGTAGGTACCCACGGATCCAAAACGTTTATGTAACTTTTTGTGCCTGGCCGCCCTGCCAGCATTAATTTTTCTTCTCTACTCTTCTCTATTTCTCGCTTCACTACAAGTTCTTGCAATGACGATAAACCGTTTTCAAGATAGCTCTTGCTTGATAGCCAATTAAATCTATGTGCAAATAAATTATCAGTTCGTTTTTGAAGAACACACGAGAGAAGTTTAAATTGAAAACTCTTGGCAGCCTTTTATCATCATGACAGTTTTTTTTTGTGACAACATTTCTTGCCACATTAATTAAATGTTTTAGGTTTTATAACATCGAACAAAATATAAATAAGTCTATACAGAAGATTCTTTGCCCTTTATTATTTTTAGGTATTTTTTGTCAACATTGTTCTGATGATATATTTTTTGAATACCAACCAATCGTGCAAGATGTTCGATAAGTTAATTTTGTTCTTCGTGTTGTCCATACTAACTATAAATAACTCTGTTGATTAGGTAAGATAAGTAACCTTCTAAGACAATTACGTGCCAAGAAACGTCTTACGGTGGAGATATACCACGTCCAACTCTGAAGGACGCGTTGATAAATTCCTCCTGAAATCGCAGTGACACGTTGCGGTTATGTTTTCTCATTCTTGGGCTTAACTTTGAGCATCAGCATAATTTACTTAGTTTTTCCCTTGCGTCCGCGGCATGCAAATGGCGCGCCTTCGAATCCGATGATGAATTGCAGTCGTTTGCATTGCCTCTGAGACGACACACCCGATGGGGGAGGACGCTTTCGCCTTCCAACTCCTCTTCTCCTCCCACGTCTCCTCCTCCATCCTCGAAGCCAGCCACAGTTGTCCGAGCTTGTGTTTTATCACCATCACCATTTTGACAACCACCTGCCCATCATCACAATCTCCTCTGTACAAAATTTGATAAGGAAAGATGACGGTTTTGTTTCATTTATAAGAAATAATTGATACAAAACTCCGAAAGTGAGGCGTGCGCAAAATACTGCAAGATATTATAAATTACCCCTCGTCCGGAATTCAACTGATTTAGGTACAAAAATATAGACGATCACTTGTTATAATATGACGGGAACAGAAGGAGTGTCCATCTCACAACACACATTACGCTTGCAACACATATTACATTGCAACTCACGTTACCATAGTACATAACTCGAAACTTTGTTTTTATTTGAATTTATTGTCATTCCATTTTGTAGAGGAAACTTCCAAAATTTGTCAATCTCTCGTCGTAACTGATCAATGGTGGTTTTCATCTTTAATTTTTCGACGCAGAAAACAGTCGTGTGATAAAATTCTGATTATCGATTATTTTGCTACCGATACCGTTATTATACATAAGAAATAGAAGAGGATCTATAACTTCCTTGGAAGACGCTGGATGTAATATTTACCTCGTTGTACACAAAATCATTAATTTGTCAATAGTTATCGTCGGATAAATTATCTATAATTAGTATTTCAGTTGATAGTCACGAAAAATAGAGAACAAATTATACACATTTGAAAGGGACGAAAATGTTTTGCAAATACGAAGATGTAAAAATGACTTTTGGGAAAATTTTATTGAATGCTGAGGTGCCATTAATAAGCAAGTTTCAATAATTGTGTGAAGTTTAGACAGAAATATGGCAATTATAGCCGAAAGTTACAACAAAAGCAAATATGATAATATTGAAATTGGATTAGGTAGAAGCATTCTCTGGTTCTATCAAATGAATGCTTATTATCTTGTTGACATTACAAGCCCGGTGGATTTTCGACTTTTTAAACTCACAGTAAATGGAAATTCTGTTAACAAGTACTGTGCATATATTCACATTTTAACAGCCATACGTAGAATTTCGTTGTCAATTCGTATTATTAGTGCTGCTCAATAAAGCTAATTTATATCGAAAGAATATTTCATACTGTGTTGTGCCTACATTGAATTGCTAAAACCACTGCGTTAACGCTTTTTTCGACGCAACGCATTTGCTATCACCACTGTAGCCAACCCGACCGAGCAATACGACCACATTTTGTATCGACTAAACATTTTCAACCCAATTTTCCAGTCTGCCACTACCCCTCCATTAAAAAACTTTTTAACAAGCCCGCCACGCCAACCCGTCTCTATATACACAGTATGGACACAGAACCGTGATCCGAAACTTCAGAAACTCGTCAGCATCATTCTGGTCGCTCCTCTGAGGCCGTCCTCAGCGCGTCCTCGTCGCGGTCCTCGCGCCCGACCGTCGCCACCCGACCGGACACAGGAAGTTGAGGACGGAGACACAGTCGAGGACGTCACAGCTCACCGCCCCTCTTGGGCCAACTTTGCATGCGGGCTCTAAAGGCCGGCCCCGTCCCTCCCCGTTCCGTCCCTCCCCGCCCCGCCCCGCCCCGCCCCGCCCCGCCCTCTCCAACCAGCGCACCCTGCGCCCGCTGCTTGCCACCCGATGAGGACAGTGGTCGGGCATGGGGAAGACACTGGAGAAATAGGATTGCTTTTGATTACACAAGCCTGCGATGGAGGGTTTTAAATTTAATTTAGTTTCTTAAAGGTCTTTGTAACCCTTGATCTACAACGTGAAACACTGGGACGTAAACTAAAACAGGTCTTTTTGATCCAACTAACATATTTAAGAAATGAGTTTTAACATTTAAGGAAACAATAAATTATTTTTCTTCTTTTTTCAAAACGCGTCCTTTTCATCATTTCACTGAACGATAAATTCTCATTTTCTCCAAATAAATACCCCTACTGCCCGGTCACGTATGCCATTTTTTCGTGGCTCTAAGTCATTTTGACCCATAAGTCGTAGAACAAAGGTTAACAATTTGATAATTTTGCGACCACTATGATTGTTTTAACTGTAGGAGGAACTGCAAGAAGAATACGTAAAGACAATACGAACAAACACAAATATCCATGCGCGAGGCGAAATTCCAACCCGCCACCCTTCGTGCCGAGGCAGCTAGGGCCCTTCGGTCTCAGCGACCTTGGATACCCAGGCCGGCAGCAAAAGAGTTATGCGGCGAGGCTGAACACGATATTATGCTGAACTTGAGTGTGTCGACCTCAAATCTGCAAACAACTCTTCAGTCAGATTTATTTACGAAGTGGACTAATTTAATTTAAAAAGTCCATCTTTGATCGCACTTTTGAATTCCCGATATCTGAATCTGACACTCAAGTCAATTCTACGTATCTGAATCTTAAAAGTAAATTGCGAAAATAACTAATCATAAAATTTAATTCTTAATGTTTTGTTTTTCAGTCAAAAACAGTTTTTCTTGTCTTGGTTTTGACTGACGTTAACTGACATGTGCACATATATCTGTGTACACGGTTAAGTATGACTAATTTGTGATGAAGATGAAAATCGTTATTATTTCCATTATAATTGCCAATATAAAGTATCAGGGATCAATGATAAAATCATAAATGTCATTTTACAATCAAATCTAGTACCAACCCAAACCACTATACTACATAGACTTAATGTACCCTTGCAACTCAGTGGTAAAGTTTTTGTATTAGTGGAATGAAACGATAGATGATGACAAGAAAGAATGTTTTCTTATCGCATGATTAGATTTTATAAACGTATTTTATAAACTATAAACGTTTGGGTAGTTATATTAGAGATATTTGATTATTTTCTATAATTATTTGCAGATTTAAAGGCATAGTCAAGAAAGAGATTTTTTCAATTCATCATTTCAATTTGCATAATAAGAAAAATACTTTTTTGCATAAAGTTGACTTCTAAACAAGTATTTAACACAAATCAAATTTGCACTCCTGTTCCATTTTGTTCCATAGAAAAAAATCGCAGTTATATGTTGCTAGACGCTGTAAAATTACACATTACTCTGTGATGCACGTATCATTAAGTTTGTGATTTGTGCTTACTAATGGAAATTAACACTGTTTACTACTTCACATATTGCTAAAAAACACTGGGTTGTTGTTTCTGCAACCTGACAGTAAATGCTCTGATTTTGTCTATGACTTAACTCATTAGCAATAAGTTGAAGAACCGTTTTCTAAAATCAACGTTTGAAATTAAATTAATTCCCACAGAATCTGACGCTCACCTTTGTAAACCTTCCGTACTGTGCAAGATTATGTGAGTATATAAGAAATCTTGACGGATAGACATGATAAACACACTTTTGGAACACATTTTTTTATATTTGCTTCTAAAGTAAATATGCTTTCTGCGCAATATTAATAAATTAACACCATTATTGGATCAGAAATGATTATTGACGTTCTATGCGTTCATATTACATGCCCGTGTTATTTATTTTTCCTGGTTAGGATAAAATTCAGAAGTTAATTTCCAAAGCGCTATTTGTTAGTGAATAGCCATTATTTACAATTCATATTGATATTGAAGCACATTTGTCATGAATAATAAAGTTCGAAATTATTAAAATTGCATTCAAAATGCAATGTTTTAATTCAAATGAAAAAAGGTCTGAAGAACGATGCAAAATTTGTGGCTACTCGCGTCAAACTTGCAAGTCAGGACCTTAAAAAGTAACAAGTGATGCTCCTACAGCACATACTTTTTCACCTTTGGGAACAGCTACGCAATATTAAAGTATAGTATTTTCTACGCTACTAGCACCTCAGCTATTACTAGAAAACGTCCAATTGAAACAAAGCCTGTGGTGCATATCTGCATTCATTTCGAAAGTCAGGAACAGGAGTTATTTTTTACTGTGACAAATGAAACAAACAGGAATACATTTGATTAATACAAAATTCGCAGCAAATTGTACTGAAGAGAAAAACGTATTGTTGCCAGCGCAGCGTGTTCAAAACTTGGCGCTTAGGGAATAATATCATTTTTTTGCGAAAACGCTTATTTCGATCTGTAATCAGATCACAAGTTTTTGATCGGTTATTCATAGTACATCAAACACAGTTCATACACAACTCTAATACTAATGAAATAATCTAATTTCGAATGTTCTACGATTTGTAATATTCAGTTCCTTGTGCCGACTTTTAATAAACTATTGACACCGTCTCAAACAAAGCGCAGGAAAACCGAACTTTAAGGAAATATCTTCGTTAGGTCGACCACAATACTTTAAATAAAGGGGAAATAATGTATTCTTCAAGGCGATAAAAAGAATTTTGGACTTAGCGGCCTATTTTTGAATAAAAGAAGTTTAACTTAGTAAAGGCTCTTATGGGAAACCTTTTGTGATAATTGTTTTCTTTACGTTATTGAAGAAGTTATATGGTTTATGTTCCTTTCTCTGTTATTCAGTACGCAATAATTTCTTTACGGATCAGATGATATTAAATGATATATAAAGTACCTCACCGGGCATTCTGAGGAGTAATTTATAACAATGTGTTGCAAAATTTATCGCAAACGGAAATACTGGCTAATACTTTCACACGTTGTGGAAATGTAGCAGCACTTATTCATTTCTAGATCGCGGAACTTCATGTACCTGCATATCCACATAATTTGTCAATTATAACTTCTTTTCATACAGCTAAATCATGACACAACAATTATAAGTAATTCTCAGGAATTTGCGACCACGACGCGGAATTCCGTTGTTGCATTCCCTGTATTGTTCATATTCCCTGAAAGGACCCATAAAACATGGGTTGTGGCTACATCACGTGTTAGAGGATTTTTTTTGTAAATTTAGCAACTGAATGTATTCACGTTTTTGGTACTAGGGCCATGTAATAAGAGATTTTATGCCGAAAATTCGCCGTTTTTTCGCGCAGTATTACATAACTTTCTCTTCTTAAGAAGTTATTTCTTTAACGCCAGAAATTAAAAATTAAAACCTCACCGATACATTTACGTCAATCAATTCTTACGTCTCATTAAGTCTTCATGATCATTGATAACTCTCCATCTTGATATATGATTCCAATTTTGGTGATGGTAAAAAACGTAAATATTTCGTTTGTACAGAACTCTGGCATTAATCTTATACACAAAAATCTCATTTTCGGGTTATTTTTCATATACAACTTTCAACTACATTCAAGGCTTAAAAAATTATTACATCATAAAATATCATTTTATGTAGTTATGTGTTTTATAGTTTATAAGTGTGATGTTCAAAGAGAATTAAATTTGAAACGCTTGAGTCATATCTTGGAAAGCCGGCAACGGGTCGTCGGAGGATGTCGCACAGCGTGCATAATGTAAATACTGTGTAGACTGAATTTTCAAAAAATAAAATATGATGAGAAAAGGAATTTGACATTACAGCTTCCATTACTCACCTCTTAACACATAAATGTGTATTATTTATTACAAATTTCTGATGTAGTAATTTATACACTAAACACTAATGTATACATTAAAGGAAAGGGTATTCAGATTTTACGTATTCTTATGTCGATTTACGTATTTAGATTAATTTACAAACCAGTAATGCAAAACTCTCACCCGTGTACAAGTTTTATTTCATATAATATGCTGCCTTTCCTCGTTTTACTTTCACGCTCTTGCTTCGTAAGAAGAGAAAGCATTGTTATAGTGCGTCAGAAAACAGCGAATTTTCGACAGAAAAACTCTTTTTGCCAGGTCCTGGTAAAGAAAAGTGGATAAATCTCGTTCCTATATATAGTAAATTACTTTCTCTTGTATGTGTAGTCTTAATCCATGTTCCGTAGGTACCGAAAAATTGATTGTGTGCAAAACGTCCGTCTGTCCGTCCGTCCGTCCGTCCGTCCGTCCGTCCGTGGTTAACGCTACAACAGTTCAGCTGAATTTCTCTTAAACTGATAATTTTCAATGGATTTACTGGAACGCAAATATCTCTGAGTTTCAAACGGATATTTTGATTTTAAGGGATTGTTTACATCATCTTCAAAATGTTCTCAAAAAAGGCTTAAACTTTTTTTATTAAACTTTGCCCTCTGATAGCCTAAAAGACATGCAAAAGCGTCTCTTGATGCAAGTCTTATTTTCGTTAAACTCCCCTATTTTCCTATAATGCCCTCTGGATGGTTAGTTCCAGCGCCGGGCTACACATTGGCTAGTGAGGTTTTCCCCCAACCAAGTATCTTCTACCAGCAAGGCACCGGGAAGAAAAGATCGCGCTCATTTGTTAATGTACTGCTCCAGCTTTCACCTGGTGTTGATTGGAGAAACCACAGAAAACCTTTGTTCAGAGCAGAATATCGCTAAAATTGTCTTCCAGCGAGAGAACTCGACCCAGCTACGTAGCTAGTGTCCAATGTAACTAGAGTCGGGCACCGTCTAGACTTGAACCTAAGGACCTCCCTGTCCGAAGCACTGCAGTGCCCACCAATTTACACCCTGAGCCACCTAAGGCGGTACGTGGCAGGGTAACGCGTGCTACTAAACCTCGACTCGCTGGCCCGTTCATATACGCGGCGCAATTCTGCACAAGTCGGTCTCTCTGGCTGAGTGACCCTCAGCACGAAGAGCCAAAGTGACCGCGACGACGCAAGTCTCAACTCCTGGGCTGACTAACCAGACAGGCACAACTAACACACGAGGCCGCCACCGCGAAAGCTAGCACTTGTCCGTCCGGGGCGAACGCATCCTACCTCTACGTCACTTTCGGGATTCTATCCCGGCTTATCTGGGGCAAGCATAACAAATGAACACAATGAATCCGACTACGCTTCATTTGCTTTCCCTAAATATTCTGCCGCCAGATTCCTGACGTTGCTGCATTCTATTCTTTTCCGTTTCGCTCTCTCCACTTCCATTAACTTCTTATCCACCTTCGTCACTATTATTCTCCCCTGGCGCGTCCGCCGGTTTCTCCCCCACCGTCCCAGAGAACCCTGCGGCACCTCAGCCTTTGCGGCACCACCGCCCGCGCCATCTCCGCCTTTGCCTCCCTGCTTCCCCTTCCGCCGCTGCCGTCTGTCTATTCCCAGTAAGCATTCCGCCCTCGCCGGGGTCCAGTTTCCAGATTTCCTTCCCGCAACCGCTGCCGCCGCATGTCGGCCTCGCCCCTCCTCTGCCACCGCCAGCGCCTCTTCCATTACAGCGCTCGCCCTCACCCGCGTCTCCGTGGTCAAAACCGCCAGCCACCTCTTCCACGTCACGCCTTTTTCTGTGCCAGTCATCTCCACGTCTTTCTCCTCCCATCTCCGCCGTGCCCCTCCCAAACTCATCCCCGCTCCCGCCACGTGCTACCACGCTCCTCGTCACCATACACGCTACGCCTCGTCCCTACCGACTCGTTACGTCACGTCGCATTACACCACTTCGCGTCACGACCCGTCACCCTCCACGCCATGTTTCTCCCCGTGTCATCACGCCACGTCTTCTTCCATAGTCCTCTCCCCAACCCGTCGCCCCGTCATGCCATGGCTTTCCCACCAGGCCCCGCGATTCTCCGTCACCCCCCGTCCCGATATTCTCCAAACTCTCCCTCACCAACAAGGTCAAGCAAAGCCCAGACCGTCATATTAAGCACTGCCCCCGCAAAATCCCACACGGCCGTACCTCCCTACCCCCGTACATCCCGCTACCTATGTCCCCCCCCGCATTGACGTACCATCCCCACTTGGCCACAGCAGTCTCCCCTCTATATCCTTGTAATTGCTAACTGCAATTCCCCGCCATTCCCTCACACGCCGCACCACCATTCCCACAACGTCAACCATGACCCACACGCAAAGCCTTACCATACCCACTACGCCCTCTCCGTCCCACCACATCTCGTCCCGTCGTCCCCGCCCTCCCGGGGCCGGCGGGCGCGCTTCAAAGCGTCCGGCTGCCCGGAAGACAAGTGAACTTGCGAACTGGGCGTCTAATTCACTGATCCGCGGCCGCTGGCCGCCCGCTCGCCGCCGCCGCCGCCGCCGTCGGCAGGAAGTTTCGCCAAAGCGATGCCAGGCAAGTTGGCGCGCCCGGAAGGGGGCGGCGGTGGAGCGTGGGAAGGCGGGCGGGCGGGCGTGAGGGGCGTGGCAGGGAAGCGTGGCAGGGGGGCGTGTCCAGAACGACGCCCTCGGGGAGCGCGCCGCCCAAAGTGACCGAGTTGGGGCGGCGGCCACGAACCCCAATTGCCGCAATTTGGGGCTAATGAGAGAATGGATTAACGAGTGGATGAACACATGCATTTGTTTGAAAGTGAATGAATAACAACGGATGAAAATGCATTTATTAATGTGACGAATCAGTGATAAGAAGGGCCCTTGCTGCGCCGTGTTACAGCCGTTCAGTAAGCGAGTGCCTTGTTTAAATATCTCACTGCAGTGAAGTGCATTTTAATCAGTATTTATTACTAGACATATCAGCACGAGTTGTTCTTGACCCGGCGACAGGCCGTCTCGCGCCACTTAGTGGGATTTGTTTGGGTGTAGTTGTTTGTTTCTTCTCATAGACGAGTACTCAGAACTGAATATAGTTTTATATTAAGGTTAAATGTTCAATCAAAAAATGGCAGAAAACGCGAATGCATCATTTTCACCGCTATTAGATGTGGTGTTGTCAGCTCCTTATGCACTTGACTACCATTATACGTCTAATAATGTAAGCACCAGCAGCATAAGCTATATGCAGCGAGTCAACCTGCAAATTCAACCTTCACGCAGCTGTCTATGAGCGCGTCGACACGAGCGTAAGCATGTCGCATTCTGTTGTTTTTTTCCGCATCTTCACCAGTCAACACAACGTCCCTGCACATTTGCTTTGAAAAATATACGAGTATGTTCCAATACGTTCGAAATGACTTCCGTTCATAAAATCACACTAATGGAAGAGCAACGATATTTCTATGAGCCTTCATCAGCACAATTTCATTAATACTTCTTCTGGGTATCCCCGCGTACAATAGGTGGAGAGAAATAACTCGAAATCAATGACAAATTAAATTGAGACACAGAAAGAGACACGGGAAGAATTTGCATACAAATATCTTTCAACCACAATATTCTAATGACAACGTGATTCTCTATGCAGTTTAATCTAAAACTTGTTAGAATGATTTAGTGAATGACATGAATGACAGAGTTAGAATGATTCCTCACACTTCGTGGCGGGCGTGTAATGCTGGAACAGGCGGCTCAGAGGCTGGTCGTTCGCAGTGGAGTCCAGTCCAGAGGATCCTTTCACATTTAAAGCAATAATTTACGAAATGCGAATTGCATGGGTTTTGCACGGGTTCGCATAGTTTGAATTTATGAGTTCTTAAATCATTTACTCAAACGATGAATAGTGTTAAATTCACAATACTGTACCAAACAATATTCTTAAAAAATAAAACTAATGGGACTAAATAGTACACATTATCTCGTTCGTATTTTCACGCAAAATTACTCACATTTTCCAAATCATGCATGGATTTATTTAAAAATCTATCTTCAAGGAACATATTTCATTAAGAGGGAAAAACATATCTTGATAATTGTGTTGCAGTTGTAGGAAAAGCCGAAAAAATATTTTGTGCGATTTTCGAAAACTTAGGGAACTTAACGATCATAAGACCTGCACCATTCTATTACACGTTTTTCACACTATCCAACAACAAAATTCAATAAAAAACGAGTAAGCCATTTTTTCAAAAAGTTTGAAAATGTCCCTGGGGCTTCATGTAAAGTACCCACTAAAGTTAAAATATAAATTTCAAATTCAAGGGGCCACGACACAAGTCAGATCGACGGGGGAATATCAATTCAGGAAAAATCAAGTGAACGGTTTAGCCGCTAGCGTCGTTCACAGACGGACGGACAGACTGACACCCAGATGTTTGCTATCATTTTATTTTTCGGTATGGACCTACAAAACATAGATTGTGGCTACGCTACGTCTTACAGGATTTTTTCTTAGTTTAACAACTGAATGTATCCCCTTTTTCGTTACTAAGGCCCTGTAATATGAGTTTTTCTGTCGAAAATTCGCTGCTTTTTCCCGGAGCATTACATAACTTTCTCTCTATTGAATGAGCGGTTGTAAGAAAGCAAAAATTAGGAGTGAAACGCCCATTGGCGCAACAGTGCCAGATCTTCAGTTAATCCCGGTCCTTCTGGTGCGAACAGGCGCGAGACGCCTCCGGGAAGCTGGTCGCCGCGCTGGACCGCGCCTGGTCGCCTCCGGAGGGCGGATTAGCCGCAGCCAGGCAGCGGATCAGCCGCGACTCCGGGCCCCCGGGAGTTCGGTCTCCGGGGTTTTGGGCGTTGGCTAGGACGCCGAGGGGAGGGGAGGGATTCGTGAATGGGCCGCTCCTACCTGCCCTCCAGGTGGTTTGGCCGCACCAAAGAGATAGCGTGCCAGGAGTGCAATTCATTTGTTGCAGCACCCACTCATTATTACAAATACTGTTCTGTTATGTCCTCTTAACGCAACTCGGGAACGTAAAGACAATTTTAGTTTCGACGTCCGTTACAGATTTTACAGATCGCTGCCCGCTGAGAGAAATCACAAGAAATGAGTTGTAGCTGAAGTTGGCGCATGAGTACTTTACTTCAAAACGTTTTTATTATTTATAATATTATTTTATCAGGTGTATTAGAAGTATTACACGAAACATGGCCGCAGTCACAGACAACTGAGCTAGTTGGTTACAAACCTCGGCTAACGTCTCCTTATACAATCAGCAACGATGCCAGTTATTAGCTCTCTATTAGGCTACTGATACTAATACCTATTAATGTATGTTATATCGGATATTGATTTTATACATTATTCAAAGCACGTCAAAAAAGTACTTAAATCCCGATCTGTGTCTATCTAATAACTATCCATCACCAAGGACACACCGTTCGTCTAGAGAGCTTGCTTATCCCCGTAACTGTATATTCACACTCGTACAGGCAGACTGCAATATTAAATTAACTAGTGGTGATATAGTATAGAGAGGCATTCTAAGACCTGTTACTTTTTATACTCTAGTGTGGGCTAGCTATTTTGGTATTTCTTCACTTTCATTGCAACTACAATCTATATTCGCCTAAAATACAGTTTTAACATTTCCCGGTTTTAGGTCCCGCAATAGCATAATTGAAATATTATTTTAAGATTATTGTACAAGAGTAAAAACAAGTTTAATATGCAAATTTACATTGAAAAACTTCGAACCATTTTTGAAAAAAATGTCGTTTGAGAGTCCCTGGAAATAAACTATTTTGAGTTCATTTTTCCACAAAAGTTTTGAGTTTTTTAAAAACTTCATTAGAAAATATATGAAGCATTTAAGCTTACAAACGCGATGATGTCAAAAACACCCTTCATGAGCAGAGTGATATTTATGAAAATACATGTATGTATTTTTTAGAAAGCCAAAGGTATACATCAAAAAGCTTTTTATCTCATGTTATTCAGCGCATTTACATTGAACTATCCGTGCAAAGTGGATTGAAAAAAAATTGGATCCGTGTTAAATAACTCACCCGTAGTAGGAAACAACTCTAGAAACGGATGTATTTATCGTACTACTTACCTATAATTTTACACGAAAAACAAAATATTATGTTTTATTAGTGTATTTCTAGTGAGACCTAGTATTTGCAGTTCCAGAATGTGACATTCTCGTCAAAGAAATCGGGTTTCGGAAGACTGAGAGAACTTAATTTACTCATGTAGGACCGTATTAAAATAAATGTTAGGGATCAGCTGCAAATATTTTTCGTACTTGTTTTGAGTTGTTTTATTGCTTTACAAAACACTTTTGCGGTTCGCAAAAAAATGCCTTGTGGAACGCCGCTTGGAATCCTCTGTTATGGAACTAGTGGTGCTAAAACAGCACTTAATTTCTCACCGATAATTTCACCCAAAATTACGTGAAAAGTACTCAAAGTTTGGAAAAATTGTACATGATCTTATTTCTAAATCTATTTTGGAGGAACATATTTAATTAAGAGAAAACTCTATCTTCATAATTGTAGTTGTGGGAAGACGCCGAATTTTTGTTGTTGTCTCATTGCAGTTTTTGAAATGTCGGAGTTTTTAACGAAAATGAGATCTACACCATTCTCTTACACATGCTTTACACAATCCAACAACAAAAGTTAATCAAAAACAATAGAGTAATTTTATGAACATTTTGAAATGTTCCAGAGACTTTATGTACAGTACCTCTCCAAATTAAAATATCGGTTTTAAATGCAAGTGTCGTCGACATCAGCCAGATCGAATAGGAAATATTAATTTTTGAGAAAATCACACTGAGCGGTTTAGCCACTGCGTTGTTCACAGACAGACAGGCAGGCATACAGGCAGACGGTCAGACGGGTTATGACAGACGTTTTGCAATCATCCGATTTTTCGGTAACAAGGACCCTCAAAACACGGTTTCGAGTTTTTTCTCTGAATTATGCAACTGGATTTGTCCACTTTGTCGTTACCAGGTCTGTACAACAATCTGTACAGTATGGGCCTCGGGTTCCGCCGCTTAGCAAGCTCATTCCGAAATTAAGCTATAAATGTTCTCATTGTTTTACGTTCACAGAATCAGCTTGAGGGAAAAGTTAAGCTACTTCACGAGAGGTTTATTTCGAAACTGACAAAGTTGGATTTCCTCATGAGATTTAATTATCTTCTGCGTAATTATACTAAAACGTTATTGCTATTGAGTGGTATATACTACATTGCGAAAAAGAAATGTATAATATTGGAGGATTCTTCCTTGTCTAATCCCATTGAGATGAACAAATATATACAAAAAATTCGTACATTTCCAACAACAATCCGTTTAAAAATATAACAATCATATTGTAAACTAAATTCGTAATAACATATTTTTAGGAAATAACTTATTTATTACTTTCTTCAGAAGAACATACAGACAATGAAAATTGCGACCATTTAACAATGAGCGCTAGCTGAAGTTTTGTGTCCTAGTTGCTCTGAACGCCGTCCCAGGAAAAGTGGCGCTCCCGGGGGATATCCGAGCTCATGTCCGTCGAAATCATGTAGCACAACAGCGGCTAGTCTGGGGCTCGATTCCCGCGCGGGCCTTCGGCTCCATAAGCGCTCGAACGCGGGGGGGGGGGAATGTGGTGTTGGTGGTTGCGGTCCAGCGACTAGTCGATGCTTCGCTGCGACGCAACGCCGCTGCCCATGCTCACACGTCAGCGCACCCACGCCATGCCTTCGTCCCCCGCGCGGACGCCCACGCGCGCAACGCCCTAGGCGGAACTGTCCACTATAAAAGTGTACCATGACGCCCTTTCTCCCTTCCTGCCTTATTGAAGAGTCTCTTTTGAGCATGTGTGCAATCTTGCTGTACCTCCGTAGCACTTGCGGTGTCCCCGTAGCACTTGGGGTGCCCTCCTTAGCACTTGGTGCGCCCCCTTAGCACTCGGTGTGCCCCTTAGCACTCGGTGTGCCCCTTAGCACTCTGTGTACTCCCTTAGAACTCGGTGTGCCCCCGTAGCACTATATTTATTAAGATACCCGTCTTTCTACGACTCTTCCATCATTAGTATCGCTATATGTGGCTCATCATCAGTCTCGCTAAACGGCGAAAGTGAGAAGACGGTTTAAGCTGATGACTTCACTTATTTCAGCATTCCACACACACACACACACGCACCCTTACTGCACCACTCATTGCTCCTACCCAACCAGCATGGAGGGATCCTGAGCTCTTCTCACCACAATCTCTCCGCAAAAACCATACCCCCTGTCCATCCCTTCTCCACTTCCCTGTCCCAGCTCCTATTCCTCACGGCCAACCTCGTTCCACCAGCCCCCACGCCCTCCCCCGCCGCCCACCCCCGCCCCGCCCCCGCCCGCCCTTCTCCGCCCCGCCCAGCCCTCCCCGCCCCCGCCTCCGACCGCCCACGCCACCGCCACCGCCCGCCCAGCCCCAGCACCTCCCCGCCACAGCCCGCCCGCCCCGCCCCGCCACCCCGCCCCGCCCGCCCGCCCCGCCCGCACCGCACGCCCCGCCCCGCCCACCAGCCCCTCCCCGCCAGCCCCGCCCCGCCCCGCCCCGCCCCGCCCCGCCCGCATCCGAGACCGCGCGGCCCAGCGCACGTCGCCGGCGCCTCCCCTTCGCCTGCAGCCTGCCTCTGCGTTTGTGCACGCGCCGTCCTGCGCCTCCCGTCCCCCTTCCTCCATTCCTCAATTGGTAAAGACGCCCCTAAAAAATAAGAAAGGGCGGGAGACGTGGGCGCGAGACGGGCCGCGGCTGACGCCCTCTCATGCGCCGCGCGGGTGAATTGACGGACGAATCGAAGGGAGTAAAAGTATTGGAGGCGAGCACGCACCGCGGAAACGCCGCCCTTCGTCGTTGCCCCGCGACCGTCAATGAAAACAAAGCGAGGGCGGGAGAAGCCGGAGGGGCCAAGAGGTACGGCGCGCCGCCGACGTGGGATGACGCGGGTCAGCGGAAAGAGGACAATATTTTGGCTTGAAGCAGCATAAGCAAGTAAAATGAATAACGAAAAGAGAGGGTCGAAGGGGGTCGAGAGGGGTCCGAAAGGGTCTGGAGAGGGGTCGGAGAGGTCGGAGAGGGGGTCGGAGAGGGGCTCGGAGAGGGGTCCGGAGAGGGGTCGAAGAGGGGATCGGAGAGGGGGTCGGATAGGGCGCGAGAGGGGTCGGAGAGGCGGTCGAGAGGGTGGCGGGGGGTTTCCCCCCGCCGCGGAAAAAAAAGGGGGGGGGTTCCCCCGAGAGGTCGCAGAGGGGGTCGATAGGGGTCGGAAGGGGGTCGGGAGGAGGGGTCGGAGAGGGTCGGAGAGGGGGGCGGGAAGGGGGGTCGGAGAGGGGTCGGAGAGGGGGTCGGAGAGGGGGGTCGGAGAGGGGGTCGGAGAGGGGTCCCGGAGAGGGGGTCGAAGAGGGTCGAGAGGGGGTGCGAGAGGGGTCGGAGAGGGGTCGGAAAGGGGTCGGAGAGGGGGTGGAGAGGGGTCGGAGAGAGGGGTCGGAGAGGGGGTTCGGAACGGGGGTCGAAGGGGTCGGAGAGGGGGGCGGAGAGCGGGGTCGTAGAGGGGGCGAGAGGGGGTCGGAGAGTGGGTCGGAGAGGGGTCGAGGAGGGGGTCGGAGAGGGGGGTCGGGAGGGGTCGGAGAGGGGGGTCGGGAGGGGTCGCAAGGGGGGTCGGAGAGGGGGGGTCGAGAGGGGGGCGAGAAGGGGGTCGAGAGGGGTCGGGAGAGGGGTCGGAGAAGGGGGCGGGAGAGGGTCGGAGAGGGGGGTCGGAGAGGGTCGGAAGGGGGTCGGAGAGAGCGGGTCGAGATGGGGTTCGGAGAGGGGGGTCGATGAGGGGGTCGGAGAGGGGGTCGGCAGAGGGGTTCGGAGAGGGGGTCGGAGAGGGTCGGAGAGGGGGGGTCGGAGAGGGGCGGAGAGGGGGTCGGAAAGGGGGGTCGATAGGGGGGTCGAAGGGGGTCGAGAGGGGGTCGGAGAGGGGGGCGGAGAGGGGGTCGGAGAGGGGGGGTCCGGAGAGTGGGTCGGAAGAGGGGGGCCGCCGAGGGGGTCGGATAGGGCGGAGGAGGGGGTCGAGGAGGGGATCGAAGAGGGGTCGGAAGTGCGGAGAGGGCGTCGAAGAGGTCGTCGGAGCAGCGTCGGAGAGGGCGTCGGGGACCTAGGCGTCCGGAAGGCGTCGGAGAGGGCGTCGGAGAGTGGCGTCGAGAGGCGTCGGAGGAGGCCGGTCGGAGAGGGCGCGGAGAGGGCGCGGAGAGGGCGTCGGAGAGGGCGTCGGAGAGGGCGTCGGAGAGGGCGTCGGAGAGGGCGTCGCAGAGGGCGTCGCAGAGGGCGTCGCAGAGGGCGTCGGAGAGGGCGTCGCAGAGGGCGTCGGAGAGGGGTCGGAGAGGGGTCGGAGAGGGGTCGGAGAGGGGTCGGAGCAGGATTACATTGTACTGAAAACAAAACTTAAACATTAAAATTATGAGGCCGTTTAAAAAAAGTAAAGTAGTTTCTTCATAAATGTAAAAAAAATAAATGAACTATAATAAACTCAGTGACTTGCATTACAAATTGAGTGAATTTTGAGAAACGAAGATATTATCCAAACAAGGCAGAATCAGTGCCTGGACCTTCACTGTGAAATCACTGGAAGGGAGCACAAAAATTAGAAGGAAAAGAGGAATTTTCCCAAGGAACAAGCTCATATTTCCATTGGAAAGGTTGTGTGTTGGATAGTGAAGTAAAAAAAGAAAGAAAAAAGGGAGATCAAGACTCAGAAAATCTAATATCGAACCCTGTGCGATTCCATCTGAAATTGATATTTTTAGTTTATTGCCAGAGAATAATTACTCATCATCCCAGTATGATATTTCTCCTCTCTCAGATTGTTGTTTAAAGTACGAAAAAACCAAGCTAGAGCTTTACCATGAGTTTCATTCGAAAGTAATTTTGAAAGTAAAAATGTTATGATCAATGACGTCAAAAACTTTTGAAAGATATGAAAATATTCTAAAAGATGAAAAATTTCATTCATGGATGAAGTGAGAACTTAAGAAAAAGAAATTTTGCATCATTCCGTAGATTTTGATTCTCTAGGTTCATGCTGGAAATCTGAAATCTCATCACATTGACCGAGAAATATTTCTGTTCGTACGTAAAACTGTATGTCAAATGTTTTTGAAAAAAGTGACACATAGCAAATTGGCTAATACTTTTGAATTGTTTTTTGTTTCTATTTTGAATAGTGACTTAATCTTTGCTGTTTTGAAAATATCTGGTAATGTTCCAGTACAATAGGGCGCATTAAATACGCGAGTTAACGAGCGTATAATGGCAGATACATAATTCTTTAACAAAAAAATTGTAAATTTATCAAACACCATTATTTCTTTTTCAGTTTACCAATCATTTTGAGAATTTGGTAGAAAGAAGTTTCTGAAATTAACATCGGGTCAAAATGTTTTGTGGAAACCTCTCATGTTGAATTTTGTGGCTGACAACCCGTTGTGAGATCAGCCATAATTTTCGAAAACTATTAATGAAGAGACTAGTCATTGTTGCTGGATCGTTCACTTCTCTAACATCTTTTAAAATAACGTTGCCACCAAGGTTTCCTGGCGATGTGGTCGTCTTTTTTCTATAATCTATATTGTTTTTGTTCTGTTATTTGAGTTCCAAATATCCTTATCGTGTTTCGTGATTTTAGCCTGCCTAGTGATTTTTCCTGAGAATGATTTATATTTTTGGATGTAGAGGTCGAATTCATGACATTACATACATTACGAATTATGATGCGTAGAAATGAAATAAAGAATTCACTTGGTTATACATAATGACCAAATCCTACGGGCTATCCCAGAACTGCTTTTCAGAGGAATGATTAAACTTCATTTTTAAAGAAAAGCAAGTATTTAAGTGAAATTAAAGCGTCAAGAAAATGCATTATACTTCTCATTTCTATAAAAAAATACTATAAACCAATGATTTTCGGAGAAGTAGTCTACAGATAATTTTATTTTACTTTTAGAAAAAAATCTATATATACACGTATTATTTATTAGGTCAGTCTTGGCATTTCTTGTAAAGGAATGAATTTAGGACCCTATTCTAAGTCTTTCTTTGCAAATTCATAGTAGTGATAATTAGTTTGATAATTATTATTTGATCGATTGCCGTCTTACAATAAGTATGGACCGTGTAGGTAGATTTATTGTAATATCTAAAATGAACGAATTAAATACATTGAGAAATTACTCTTTCTCAGAAGATTAGAGCAGAAAATCATAGTTAAAAACTCCGCATACAACAAAGGAATGAAAAGAGCATTTACTAATTTTGTTTAAGGTTATTTTTAGTTTTTCTACAAACTTGGAATAATCTGTAGCTCTGTTTGTTAGGGCCCTGTAGATGAAAAGTGAGAAAATTTTGGGCACAAAAAGATGCACAATATATATTTCAAAAACATTTTCAACTGTACACATACTAATTTCCATCAAAGAGTTAGAATCGATATCATTTTTAACTTAAATACAAGAATCTTTAATTCAGGACACTTATTCTATTCCTTTACTCTACAATAATAGCCTGTGAGATAAAAATCTGGTATATGGAGAATCTCAGTTCATTGCCAAACAAGGGTCATGAAATTAAAATAAAGATAAAGTAATGCACTAAAAGAACACCTTACGAGAAAGCAAATAAACAGGTTTCAGAAATAATGTTAACAATTATTATAGAAAAACACGATATACGTTTCCATTTCCCATTAACTAGGTAAAATTATACAACTATTGTACAAAATAGAACTAATATATTTCTATAATATGCTCAATGAAACATTTTTGAAATTAAAAACGATATTTCTTTGGATATGTTCTGGATCTGATGCTAGAAAAGACCAAATTTCTTGATTGCGTTTGTTTGAAATCAGAAATTTCATTTATTATTATCATGTCATACATAATTTTCCTTTTTTAGCTTGAAAACCAAGGTAAAATTATAAAAGTTTTTACGGTAAACTTTTCGTACCGTGTCACAGAATGTGATTATTTGGGCTGTAATGAGCCATTTTGGTACAACCAATGTTCGATAAAAAGTTAAAACGAAAATAATACGTAATCCTATGTTTTTTGTCACAAAGCCAAAAAGAGCAGAAAAAAGTTCTTCTACCTTACACTATCAATTCTTCGAATTGAAATAGTTCAAAAAAGGCAGTGCATATCAAGAGAGAATTTTATGTTATGCAGATTAATTTTTCAGTTTCAATATGTGGCTCTCATGAAAGGTATAGTAGTCACAACATACATCCTCGTCTCGAATAAAACAGAAGCTGGGAATATTACATTTTTCCACGTATAAAGGATAATCCCACACACGCACACAAATATTCAGCAGACTAGTTTTTTTTCAGCAGGGTTCTAAAATTATTCAAGAGATTATAACACGATACTGAATACAGTGACCGGCTATAGATACGAAATCCTCAACCACTACCACTCGTTTAATATTAAATATTGCTCACGTATTCCGGAAGAAAAACTGCGGGGAGTATTCGGACATGCAACAGACACCGTCGGCTATTTTCGCGCCTGGTGAGCATTACGAGTTTTGGATGTAATACCCAATGATAACAGGGAGTGCGGGTTTTAGGAGCGCGTAAATATTCATATTGAGCTCGAACACGCTTCGCTAACGGCCACGACAGCTAACGGCACCCGGCGACGAGCGTCGGGTGCCCAGGGACCAGCAGGGCGGCGCCCGCGGCGGCGCCGACGCCACAATGGCGTGCTCGCGGCGTTGCCACACGATTCAACGGATATACCGTGGTACCAACCTTCAAAAATCCTCGTACCTTCTCTCAAAGTCATGGTACCAATGTTAATTGATAGAAATCCTGTAATTGTTTCTATTATAACTTATGTTTTTTAAAGCGCACAGGAAGTTCGTTAGTATTAACTCGATATCTATTCATTTTATATCGATAACCTAAATGGAAGACATGGAACGTTCTATCCTTATCTACTATAGTATGTGATAGAAACATACCATCTTATGTCCTCCTACTGTTTTTACTGCAATGTTTTCACCAATATCAATATTATTTTTAATATTCGTGTCATATTTAAAATGTTGAATAAAAAAATATTAAACAAATCTTCCATTGTAAACCATCAATTACTGTAGATTTAAACTGCTGAAATTTGAACGTACGAGAATGTTCTGGTACAAGGCATCTTCATTTTAATCCTGGTAAATTTCCAGGATCCTAGAACGTTTGGCAACACTGCGTGCATGTTGGTGCGAAAGGCGAATTGGTGCGATGCGAGAATCACGGGGCAGTTTCAGCAAACCAAACTCCCGGAAGAGGAGAGAGCGATAATGGAAAATGTCCTCAGGCGGTCCCGAAGAAAGTCGGGCCAGTTGATCGTCTCTGAGTTGCCATTGGTGGTGTGTGCTATAAGCGTCTCTGGTGGCTGATGCTCGTGGAGTAGAAACTCAGACATTGACCTTCCAAAGACTGTAAACACCGAACCTAAATAGTTCTTTGTATCTAGAAATAATGAAAATATTTAGAGTATCTTCTCTTAAAATCTCTACTTTCTTACGAGAATCAACTTCCTTATAGAACTGCACATAATCTTATTACAATCTTCCATCCTTTGCCTATTCACACGCACAATAAATCTAAACATGTATATATACATAATCAATAGCTCAAAGTTCACGCGCGTGTAGGTTTAAGAAAATGTAATGTAGGATAAACCTACGAGTAAATTAGATAATTTCGTGAATTATATTACTTCCGTTTGCTTACTTCTGTTATCCCCAAATTTTACTCTACAGTTACATTCAGTTACTAAACATCGTCATACGCATTAAATATCAATTTTATCTTTGACTACATTTCCTAAAAGAGGGCAAGGTGAAAATGGAAACAATAGATTAATATTAAGTGCACATCCTTGGGGGTTAAGGACAAGGTTAGTTAATTGATTAATATTAAGTGCACATCTCTTTAAATTTAACAATCAGAGGTAACTGTACGATGCATTTCAGTTTAATGGTTTGTCTTTGTTTCTTTATGATAAAAAATGTAAAATGTCACACTTTTTTAGAATATCGAAGAAGGCAAGTTTTTATTCTTCGAGATTCTAAAGTGCTTCTTTAGTTGGATTATCTTTAAAGACGACAACTATTTTACCTCGTGTACCGAGCGAACTCTTCCTAAGTTTATAGCTTCATATAAAAGTCATAAAAAGACATCTAGGGTGGAAACGACTTCTAAGTGACAGAAATCGCCATTCAATGAAGAGAGTTATTTGAGAATGTAATAAAAATGACACAGCATGCCAGCGTGACAACAAAAATAATTAACCATTTGCAACTTCTAAAAAATAGAGGAATTTGGCACCAGATAACTGTAAATTGATAAATAAGTGTTTCTACCACTTTGTTCATTCCAGTGGATGCATTGATTTCGCTACTGGTGTAAAGAACATTCTAGACATTACCTGCGGATATGCGTAAGAAGCAAGCATTTACAATCATCCTTAATTTGGGAGAAACGTATAGATTTATGGTCTCGTCATTTCCGTATTTTCCATCTCCCTGACTGAAATGTGTCTCGTACGAGAACCCGAATGTATACATTAATGTCCAATTACTAGGAATATGCTATACAAAGTATTATGGCATGGGGATTTTGTCACTTTAGGACTCTTTATGACAGATTTTAGAACTAGCTGACGAATAATTTATTTATCGGTTCAGAACGACAACTCATGGATATCTATATAGAATGACAATAATATAAGAAATTTCAGTTCGTAATTGTGAGAATTATGACATAGTTTGACGTCATGATATGTTTTTGAATAGCAAGTTGAGTCCATCGGAGAACAGCTGTTGTCTCTCTCTAAGGAGAAACGCTTTTATAATCAAAACAAAAACAGTTCTTATCATGTATTTAAGGAATTATTTTGAATTATACACCGATATGAAAAATTGCGTCGTACCTACATGACAGGACGTAAGTTATCAATGATGATACCATTTCTGCAAAAAGAAATGTAGAAATTATTCAGTTTTTAAATTATAAGAAAAGTCGACGAACACAATAGATATTACCAGTGTAAAGGGTTGGAAACTAACGAAAGTTTGGGTTGCTATAGAATACACTGAGGCCATGAACGGTCTCAAATATTGTTTTCATACGATAACGTGTGCAGAAGGTACAAGGTGTGACACATGAGACGCCAAAAGCACGAAAATGAAAACGGAATTGAAAAAGAGCTTCTCGCAGCCAACAATAAGCGCGCCATTTTGTCATTTCTCGAGGTCAGCTTCGTAGTGGCCTTCGTGGCGCCAAGGAGGCGGCACAGGTCTAATGCATTGGAATTTTGTCAGCGTTATTTTTATTCACTGTTGGGAATTTGCTTATGTTATTGCAAGAACCGATCACACATTATTTTCAAGGTCGTTAAGTGGCTGAATTTTATCAAGGCAATTCAGAATTACTCTAACAACAAAATCGTAAAGAATAGTGGTAAATAGTACAAATATTGTAGGATGGGAGCAACTTGTGATCCAAATAAATTTGTTAAAATTGCTAAGTAAGAATGTAAAGATACTTTGTGATTACAAAGATGACCAGGAAAGCACGGTGAGAAATGCAGAGAGACAATAAGGACTTACAATTAAATCTTTGTAATTTCACTAATCTCTAGAAATTCAAGAACTGCGGTCATTTTGCTGAATTCGATATTTTGAAAAATATTCTCTTCAATGATATCAGTTGATAAAGGTATACAAAGACATAGCTTGGGTGTAAAACACTGTAGCAACTTATTAAATAATCATTTCTTGTTAATATTTACCGGCTACCCTTCCTTTGCTGCAAAGTCTATACCGAACGTTAGTCCTTCGGGAGGGTTGTGAAACCCATGGATAATATTCTCTGAAATTGCAATGATATACTACCAGTGATTCGAAAACATACGAAAAATAAAATAGTTTAACGTTTAGTTGAATAGTGGGCGTAATAAAGAGTACATCCCATTAGAGTCGTAGAAAGAGCGCTAATGCAATTCCTCGCAATGCGGTAACTGCTGTGCGCCCAGTATGACGGCGGCCGTGGCGGCGCTAACACAGTTGCGACAGCAGCGTCCCTGGTGACAGGCAGGCGAAGCGCCCGGGAAAGGCGCTCCCGGGGGCGAGGCCGTCCGCCCGCGCGCCCCACGCACGTCACGCACACGACACGCACGCGTCACGCGCCGCCGCTTCCGCACGCAGCGCCCGTGCCCCACACCTCCCCACCTCCGCCGGCGACAACGCGTGCGAATGCGATCCTGCTGCGCCACCGCCACACGCGCCACGCCCACCCACGCTCGCCCACGTTCGCCCATGCTCGCCCACGCACGCACGCACATGCCCGCACACGCCCACGCCCGCCCACGACCGCCCACGACCGCCCACGCCCACACGCCCACAC
>BOPP01000127.1:1346853-1361794 GCA_017312745.1 Gryllus bimaculatus | reverse complement strand
GACAGCTCACCATTCCGCCCCCGCCCCGGCCCCGCTCAGGCCCGCCTTCCGCGGCACGCGCGCAATTGCGTTAGGCCACTCCGCGCCACTCGTCCCGCCCAATCGCCGCCGTTGTCGCTGGCCGTCCCCCCCAATCAGCCTCCAGATCGCGGCGTCTCGCCTTCCTCTGCGACTGCTCTGCCACTTGGAATGGACGACCTGCCACCCCAACGAGGCGTGCTGTATTTGTGCCATCGACTTTATTTACACGTTCGTTTATCTGAATGTACGAGGTAGGTTTTATAGGTTTCTGTCCTCTCTAACTCCTATTTTTATTTCAAAGAAAACAATTACATAAATTGGCTACTTAATCATGCTCCCAACATTTCGGTGAACATTTTACTACAACCCATTTTGCACAATTGTGTATATTAACATCTCTAGGCCTTTGAAAAGTACTCCGAAGTTATGTTCGCAAAATGGGCGACAACTGTTTCTTTCACTTTTCACTCGTCTCATTTTTTCGTCCTCGAAGGTTTTCTTCACTTTTTAAAAGCGGTAGATGTCAGTAGGAGACCAGTCTGGACTGTAGTGTTCTGGACTGTAGTGTGGAATGCTCTAACTCCTCAAAGCCAAAGTGCTTCACAACAGTAGTCTTAGCAATCTGAGTAGTAACCAAAAGTGAAGCTAAACACCATGCGATTGGACGAACCGCATCCAACTCAAGTACCTCTCTCCAGAAAACTGAGTGACATATCGGCTGCAAAAATACAGCATTGTAACAATTGAAGGTAAGTTAATAATAAGATATAAACTACTCAGAATATTTTTCCATTGATGAGCGATATCATAGCCAGGTCGGAACTTATGGATCGGCCTATGTATGTCACATTTTTAGACATCCCACCGGCTGCGGCTGTTCTCGTTGGGCGAACATGAAAGGAAGTTAAGAGAATCAAAATCCATTCTACTGTAGTTTTCTGTTTCACGACGTTCAATGGAGTTCAATCATTCTATTTCATGAGATAATGTAAACCTTTCATAATGAATGGTTGCTCAGGGAACATTGTAGGGTACTTGCCTCGAATATACACAATATAGAAGATGTTGAAAAACATATTTTATAATAAGAAAGGCGTGTTGAAAGATGCACATGCAAGTATTTCTAGTTTTAGAAGAGATGTAGGAGGATATCAATTAAAAACTGCAATTGCCGTTCAAACGTACCCTATTCTTCTGCGAGATAAAGTTTTAACGAGTAAACTTAGATCAGCATGAGGATAAACATGAATTCGTACTTATGAGAACATATTATGGAACATGAATAAAAAAATATCTTTAGTTGACAGACATCTAGAATTTATTAAAGGAATCACAAATGTTCTAATGTAAATGAGGCAGACGCCAAATAGCCGTCTCCATGCAACGAAATGTTGCTTCATTCAGCTTATGTACAATTTCTTGTTCCGCGAGGAATTTAGTTGTTAGTAAGCACTGCCATTAAAAAATTATTCTGTGTTAAATGTATTTTAAATGTAAATTACCATTAACACTCATTAAACTTAATGTAAACATGTACATTATGATCCAAGAATCAAAGCTTTATGATCGTATCTTGATGACCTAGTGATTATGCATATACGATGCGAATGATGAGAGTCAGGGGGAAACGGGCAAACCTCTACATCAACTAGTGAATTTACTTCAAGCATTAAGCTTATGAAGCTCTTTCTCGTGTACAAGGTACACTGAATTTCAAGTACATCTCCATCAATTTAACGTACATTAAACTAATGACATTTCCGGCAATGTAGAAACTCTTTTACTTCACGAACATGATAAGTAGTTAAAGCCAAAATTTACCGCTAATTAGTCCATGGAAATTCATAGTTTCTAGTTGCTAGAGGAAAATAATTCCTTTCAGGAAATTTCAACAAATTGCAACTCTCTAACTCAGTGCTCAAGTCTTTCTCTATTTTAAAACAACCAGTAAATAAATAAACTAACTCAAAAAACTCGTTATATACGACAGCCTTATTTCATGAAATATCACTTTCTCTCAATCAATCTTTCTTTCTTTATCTCAATCTTTCATTTTTTCTTTCTTTCAATCAATCTTTCTTTTTCCTTTCTTTCTCTCAATCAATTTATCTTTTTCCTTCCTTTCTCTCAATCAATCTTTCTTTTTTCTTTCTCTCAATCAATATTTCTTTCTTTCTTTCTTTCTTTCTCTCCATCAATCTCTTTCTTTCTTTCTCTCAATCAATCTCTAAATCAGTCTCTCAACCAAACTCTCAATCTCTGTCTGTCTGTCTGTCTGTCTGTCTCACTCTCTCTCTCTCTCTCTCTCTCTCTCTCTCTCTCTCTCTCTCTCTCTCTCTCACACACACACACACACACACACACACACGATGAAATCCTGCCTTCGCCCATGGCTTCCTTGTTAGACCCAAGGAAGCATCCCTGTTAGAGCCAATATCACCTACGCATACCACGCTAACGTATGGTACGGCAGGGGAGCATCTGTTGGGGCGGGCGTCGACGACGTACGTCAGCGCGCTGCACGGCCACCCCGATCGGGGTTACGCGGCCAGGGGGCGCTGGCGGTGATGGAAACGGGCCATTGCAGCAGCCACCCAGGGGCGGCGGCGAGGGGCGCGGCCGTGGGCGGAGATGGCTGAAAGGGGAGCTAATGCCACCGGAGGAGAGCGCGTTGGGGTGGACCTGCGAGCTCCAGGTGCCATGCATGTATACTCCAATTTAAATTACTGACATTTCAAGGTCGCGAGCTGACAGACTGGGTGACAATGTCATCCAATCGGGAGCTTCGTTACGAATTATTTTCTTGGTATTGGAGCTCCCATTTAGATGGCACTGTCTCCCTCTCCTTCCTGTTCGTGACCTGGAAGTTCCGCTGTGATGCAATTAAGCATGGATGCGTAAACAGGTCCTTCAGATGTGTTTATAATTGCACACAGTGAGGTCCGATGAGTTATATATTATCCGAGCACGTTTTTTTGAGCGCGGCGATTTTCGAAAGATGCAAGAGGAGTGTGTGTGTGCGGGGGAGGATTATTTTGTCGGCAGGATTGTTGTAACAATCCGTAGCTCGTTTTTTCGATGCGAAATTCTTTCTACTATTTGGGCGCAAATATCTCTGATATCAATGATCTGAATTGAACTATTGTTAGTAGAACAGTGGGGATATGTATTCCAAGAGAACGAGATAGGTACTACGAAAAACCGCTGGAAATTAGCGTATTCGGTTTCTCATTAAACAATATTCTCCTCCAGAAAATAATTTATTTCGTTCGTCAAAAGTCGAATCCTAGGAATTCTCCTTCCAAGAAGCTATAGCGAATGGATGTTGTCGCTGAATCATCTCAACCGATTCTACTAAAATGCATGGTTCTTTTCCAGAGAGCAAGCTGACAAATATTATTACTTTTATAGACAATTAACAAAGCAAATTCTTTTACACTGAATCAACATGTGCAGAAAGTTATTTTAGTTCCCATCGCTTTCTATGTAATAGAATGCAGAATTTAGTCAACATGTTGTACAATCGAGTATAAAGTATTCCAGTTAATTGAAGTATTCTATAATCATTGAACATGACGCAACAACATAATACGTATATGTGATTCTCCTTCTTCAAAACCTATTGATTTTTAGGCAGGAAATTCTGAGAGAAATGTTCATAAAATACATCTTGAACATTTCAGGAAGAGTTTGATACCCCATTGATTCCACAGCGGTAAGTGAATTAATTTTTTAATTCTTGCAAAAAACAAAAAAAAGTGTTGGCTAATTATATTGAAGATCTATCGGGTTATAGTATTGAGCCGACACGTACCAGACGCAAAAAGCTTGATTAATCTATAAATACTCGTACTCTGTTAAACACACTGCAACTGCATGTCACTACGGATAATGAGCCGGATATTCTTGGACATATTTTCGAGCAGTAGGTTCTAAAATAAATTCGAACACTAGCTTCGCTCTCTCCAATTTCGTCCAGCTTTTAACAGCGGTCGAATCATTACCTTGCCGCACATACGCTCGCAAAACTTGTAGCTTTTTTTACCAACTCCGTATTTCTCACGCAAGGTTGGGTTTAGCTCTCGATAAAATATCTTATAGCACTATATTGAGTCAACATTCTTGAGCTAAATTCTTGGACGTTCAATCATTCGATTGATTCAGTAGTGATTACGAGAGCATCAACAGTTAAGGTCATTAGTACCGTAAGTGTAGTTACATTTTCCTCGAGGAGGTGGCGGCGATTTCTCAGCATGTGTGGTAGTGTGCTTCGTGTAAGTGTGTGAAGATGGTCAAGGAAGCGGAAGGAAAAATTGCGCGCGATACGTGGCCCTTTGTTAGAGTTTTGCTCCTGCAATCGCCTGATGTTGATCGGAAAAACCACGGAAAACTACCGATCAGAGAAGAGCGGCCACTAGAATTCTCCGTCAGACAGTAGGGTGACTGAACTCAACTTAGCTATCGAGCTAAGGTCTAAAACCCTGCCACCGTCGGGACTCTCCGGTCACAGGAACTGCAACGACATGTCCTGAGCCACCTCTCCCGTTTTCAATAATTTGAAATGTAACTTACATTCTACATTTATTTATTTAGTTTCCACGACACTACGCTACTAGGAAGCAACCATATTGTTTCTGCAATTGCTATTTCCCAGGAGGACGTCCTAAGGGAATGTTGGATGCAAGCCGCGTCGCCTAACCTTTCCGGTCGAGTATTACGCGTCATTGGCACGGCAGCCGCGCAGTGCGAGCCGAGTCCCTCGGGGCCGCGTTGCAGGGAACGGCCGCGCGTGTTGTTTGGTTCTTCATTAACGGCGATCGTCACCGCATCACAGTGACACGATGGTTTTGTGGCAGCTCTCTGGGGATCTGCCCGGCCCGGCGGACGCTAGAACACTCTCCGGCCCCTCCCCTCTCTCTCTCTCTCTCTCACGCACACACACACATACTCTCCTTCTCACTCGCACTTTGCCTTCACTCTTTACCAGGCAGCCGGCCCCACTCAGAATTTCCACCGTTCCACTCTTCTGACCTAAAAGGCGAGTGTTTGTTTTCCCGATGCACCGGTCCAAGCGAGCGATGTTTGCGACCATTTTGAAGATTAGATTGTCCTCCCTTCCGAAAAATATGGGAGCTTTTAGGAAGAAAGAGTTAGGAGTTTTTTGAAAAAGATGAGAGTTTGAAGTAAAGGTAAAATTCATCTTCAGTTGGGTAATGATTATTCCATGCATTTCCTATTTTCAAATTAAACATTTCTCGTTACAAGTATATCAGCGGGTTCACCGATATATACATGTAGACAATGTAAATTATGATTAATACAATTAAACAGCATTAGTAATTTTAATTGTGACTGAATATGCAAATTAAAAAATGTGTTAGCATACGTATTTATTTGACGGAAAATATTGCAGAAACTTGACAACAAAATATTACAATCTCTAACAATTTAAATTTTCCTTCATCACACAAGTTCTTCTTTTGCTAGGAATTTAGTTCATAAATAAAGCATACTTTAGGTTAATTACTTACAAGTAACAATCTTTATTAAATAAACTACTCATAAGTCAAAAATCAATATAGTATTAAAACGTGGGTGTTGAAAGAGGGATATTGAATTATCTTTTCATAATATTAACGACATAGATGGTACGATCCTAAAAGAAATTTCGTTGCATTAGTGAATTTGGCAAAAACAAATACGGTTCTTCTGCTTACGCGTATCCGCAGTGAGAAAATAGGAGGCAAACGTTTAAAAAAAATTAGATTTTACAGTGCCATTGGATATGAAAGAATTTAGAATTAAGGGAGAGATATAAGACTTCACGAAGAAGAGGAGAGGCAGAGAGGAAGGGAAGGAGGGAGGAGATGAAGAGAAATCGGAAGAAGAGGAAGATAAAGGAAAGGGAGATAAAGAAGGAGGAGAGGAAGATAAAGAAGGAGGAGAGGAAGATAAAGAAGAAGGGGATGAAGATAAAGAAGGAGGAGAGGAAGATAAAGAAGGAGAGAAAGATAAAGAAGGAGGAGAAGAAGAAGAGAAGAGGGAGAAGAGGAAAACAAAGAGAGGAGAAAAAAGGAAAACAAAGAGTCAAGGAAAGAGAAAGAGGAAGGGACCAGGGGAGGAGAAGGGAGAGAGTGAAAGAAGATAAAAAGAAGGGGGATGAGAAGGAAATTTGACATTACATGCGGAGATAAGTATTAGAGGGAGATGGAATTCAGAGGGAAAGGACAGATGGAGAGAGAGAGAGTGAGGGGCGATGATTAGAACGAAACAGGGAGAGGGGAAAAGGAAAAGGAATGGGTGATGAGAGCGAAGGGAAATGAGGAGGGAGAGGAAGGAATGATAAAGAGAGAAAGTACGAATAAAAAGTAGAAAGGAGAAGGGGCGCAAGGGGCGAGTCATATGTCATCCGAACATACGAGAAAGGGAGAGGGAGCAATGGCGAATTCAGTTCACAGGTGACGGGAAGAGCCGGTGGGGAGTCTGCGTCAGGAGCTAACAACTTCCGCGCTAACAACAGCCGACGGCCGAACAGCCCCCGCCCCACCTCCACCACGGCCTCACACCGACACGGTCGCTCACTATCACGGGAAGAGCAGCCACGCCCACATGTTGCGGCGAATATTTAGAGCAACCTTAGCATTCAATGCACGCCTTAAAATATTGTTAATATCGTTTATTCTGTTGCGACAGTATCGGCATAAATCAACAATAATTACATTCAAATGTGTGCTGGGTGGAATATTAGTAGTACATGTGCAGGCACGTTCGTATCAATGCATTCCAGAGAATGATTCCATTCACGCCAATTTAAGGTCGTTACTTCCGTAAGTGTACCGTATGTTTTAGTGCGGGAGGTGGCTATGGTCTTCCCTCGCTGGGTGAAGAGTACTGGCGCCAAGCTTAGGTCCACTTAAGTATATGACCTTCCATTCAGAGGCACTGAAGTGGCATCAGTTGATGCCCTGAATCACCTCTCCAGGAGCGGAGAATACCTTGTAGAAGCTTCGCGCTCCTAGGTGGCCGGGAGGGAGGGGGGTGATAGGGTCAAATTTGGCTGAAGGAAAGCTCTTGCGTCCTCTTCATTCTGTTGTGGTGGGGTTGGCAGGGCGACGCCAGGCAGATGATTTCATATACTAATCCTCCACACAGCTAGCGTGGTGAGAAAAGCAGATAGAGAAAGAGAGAGAAAGAAATAGAGGAAGAAAGAGAGAGAAAAGAGAAAGAGAGAGAAAAAGACAGAAAGGTAGAAAAAGAGAGACAGAAAGAGAGAAAAAGAAAAAGGAGAGAGAGAAAGACAGAGAGAGAAAGAGACAGAAACGGAGAGACAGAAATAGAGAAAGAGAGAGACAGACAGACAAACAGACAGACAGACAGAGAGAGAGAGAGAGAGACAGCCGATCATTGTGAGGGGAAGGCATCAGGGTTTTGTCATGTTGTATATTATTTTTAAAAATTTTGTATCCACTGCCCAGAAGAAGCGCTAATAGAATTAACAAAAATATTTAATAAAATACTGCAGGCGGAAGTGACTCCAAATCAATGGTTACAAAACACTGTTGCCTTCTTATACAAAAACGGCACAAAATATGACTTGAATAATTATCGACCGATCAGTGAAATGTCCAATCTATACAAATTATTCTTGAAAATAATAACCAAACAATTAGGACTCTAGACGAACAGGCTTGATTGCGATCCAGTTTTAGAACAATGGACTACTTACACACTAAACCAGATCATCAGAAAGTACTAGAGTTGAATTTAAAACTCTATATAGCCTTTGTCGATTTTAGACAGGCATTTGATTGTGTTGAATATTCAGTGCTATTCAATGCGCTTAATAAACAAGATATGCCAAAAAAGTACATAAAATTTTCGAAGAGAATATATTCAAACAGTTCTGCAAAAGTAAGAAGTAATCAACAAGGGAAGGCATTTGAGATAACCCGTGGTGTCAGACAAGGAGATACTTTATGACCGAAAACTATTCACTTGCCTTCAGAAAGATCTATTCAGACAGCTAACATAAAGCGCGGAAAAGCGGAAATAAAAATTGACGGACGGAGATTGACAAATTTGTGATTTACAGATGTAGTTATGTTTGCCTCATTTGCCAATGATATACACGAGATGTTAAGAGAGCTTAGTGATAAATGTTCTAAAGTTGTTTTTTTAATCATAAAATCAACCTATCAAATTTTCCACTGATATCTGTAATGGAACAGAAGCGATTTTAAAATGACATTTTGCAAATGGCAAATAAGTGTATGGCAATTATAATTTTATGCAAAACTGGTTTGGAAATATGGATTTGCCTGTGGGTATGTGATCAGGAGAAACGTTGAAGTGTCTGTATGTGTGTGTGTGTGTGTGTGTGTGTGTGTGTGTGTGTGTGATGCCTTGAAATAACACAGAGTTAATGAAGAAGAAGAGCAGAGGCGATAGCGCATAGAGTAACGAAGCTTCATAGTAAGATATGCAAGGTTCAAGTCTCGACGGTCGTCGGTATTTGACACCAGATCAATGTCTAGAATAATTGGAGCTATCCTTTGAACAATTATTTTAGAGGTAGTTTGGTATAGTTGCTTTTCTCAAACGAACAATTTCAGAGGATGACGTGTGAGTGGCTTTAACAACGCGCCATGGACTGCGTGCTATTCATTCTTTCTTTCTGTTCTTGCTCCATTCTATTAGTCGATCTATCATTCATTAAAATCAGGCAGAAGGACGAGGAAAACTGATTGCAGTATAATTCTTGTTCTGGGAGAAAGTTTCCTCAAGGGAGTGATCGATTGCATGACAAAATTTAAAATTATTTTGAAGTTGAAACTATATTGGAATCAAACTATTTAACATAAAAACATGCAACAACTTCAGAAAATATTTTATTTGGTTTGTTAACTTATATCTCCAGAGGTTGTTAAAAATAAGAGAAGATGTTTGGTCTGCACTGTAGAAGAAACAAATCCAATGCAACCTGCCCTAATACTATTTACGAGCGTATATTGATGGCTTAGCGCAGCTAGACGAAGACTGAAAGAAAATTTATCCACTATTTCGTAATCAGGATCTGGCCCTTTTGCGACGTATGATTACAATACTTTCTCTTCTTACATACGTAAGGACTAGAAAGTAAAAATGTTATCGTGAAACACTCTCATGCAAATCAAATGCAATTTCATCTCCAAGTGAAGTCTTGCAGGTAGACTAATATCTCTGAAATTAATTGACTATCGCATAAAAGATGGGTCATATTCCTCATTTATGAGAACGCATGCTTCGAAACCGCGAGACTGCGCGTTAATGAGCGCGACAGCGCAAACCCACCGATGACTGACAGCTATCGCAACAACCTGAACCCATTTAATGAGAAGCAGAGCGCGTTGCTGCGGGTTGCTGCTCAATGATGCTCCGTGTCGGCACGTCTGCTCCAGTACGACGGGTCAGGCTCTAAGTCCTTTACCTATCCGTACGACGCAGCGAAGTAATTTCATTTGCCCACGTTTCAACTATAATTATGTGGTCTTCATTAGGGTGACTGAAATGTTGGCAAAGCATATTACATCGCGACGTCACCTCTCCGAACAGACAGATTCGAAACTGACTTTGGCCTTGATAGTCTACATCTTTTTTAGATGAATTTGAGCGATGGTTTCTTAGAAAACCCCGGTAATCATATAAAGTATAGAAAAATAATCATATAAAGTTTAGCAATCAAATAAAGTTTAGAAAATTATTTTCTTATTTTATATGATTTTTCTTGTAATACCTACTGTAATTGTAACTTTACTCTGTTGTGGGTAAATAAATAAACAAACAAACAAATAAATAAATAAATAAATAAATAAATAAATAAATAAATAAATAAATAAATAAATAAATAAAACAATATAAGGGAGGATAAGAAATTATGATTATTGACAGTGTGGAATTTTGCAATAATTCTGAAATAAGATGAATGTTTTTGGAGCCGTTTACCATATTCTAAAATTTCTTTAACTTAAAAATAATGTAGCATAAATAGTATGATTTTTTTTCTATATAACCAGGGTTCCAGATAAAAAGAGGAATATACGCCAACACATTTTGTATGAAAACGTAACTGTTAATACAATTCACTTTGAGCTAGAAAAACTGTGATTTTCTAAGAACATTTCTAACCATCGAATGATGGGTGGAATTGAGAGATATCACAGAATTGAGAGAATAGAGTTAAATGAAAAGAGTCAGCTATGCAGATTGGGAAAGGAATTGCGTAATCAGCAGACATTACGAGGTAGACACACTCTTATGAATTATTATACGAAAATAATGTTTGGTAACACAACATAAATGGAAAGATCAAATAATATTAAAGTGACTGATGATAAAACACCTAACAGAAGGGAAAGGATAAATGGCAATATATTTCCGAAAGATAAATCAGCACAGACAAGATGCCATGCCTTTCGGTCGATGCGCGTCCAGGAATGTCACTGTTGGTGTGGGTGATTGGAGAGGCTTACGGACTGATTCATAGATATCGGCCCAGTGTTATTGTCCGCGTGGGTGGAGAGGGTGGGCAGAAGGGATTAAGGAGGATTTGAGCTTATTAGTCGGTTGGAGCAATGAGCGGCGCAAACCACAAAGGCTCAACGCGACAGCCGGGCGGGCGGGGGGGAGAAGCAAGAGCACGTGAGGTCGATAGAAAGCGGACGGGCGGCGCGGGCAAGCAAGTTCTACAGGGACACAATGGAAATTACGTTTATTGCACAGTGTCTCGCCAAGGCGTATTAGCGACCGGGAACGTACAGTTTGATAAATAATTGAGAACTTCAAATTGAGACATGGAAATTACGTTTCGTCTGAAGAAATTACAGAAGCAGTCACGTTTCATGAAATCAAGAACGCTGTTTTATGTACATTAGAATAAAATTTTCATTTCACGATTAGAGGCTAAAATATCCATTCGTTCTAAGCCAAACAATACCTGTTGGGTTTAATTCAAAACATGAAAATTAACTCGAAAGCGTTCCTAGGCAGACAACCTGAGTGTTTTGAGTTGTAACTCCGATCTTGTCAGCTACTGATGTCATTAGTCGTGTATGTTTTGACATGTTAAATCCTCAGACCTGGCAATGTCCCTTCTTCATGGGAACATGGAGTTTCCATGCAGTTTTCTCCCACCAGCGAGGCACCGTCCCAGCTGGGCCAAGCTCTATGGCCATGTCAGGTGTTCATGTATTGAAAGAAAATGTGTTTCTGTAAGAAGAGGGAAGATAGGAAAAAGCGAGGATGAGGATGGAGGATGGAAAGGTCGCTCGTGGTACATTGCCTGTTTATTGAAGTACTGCTCCGGCATTCACCTGGTAATGAACGAAGGAACCACGAAAAACTGCTAAGCAGAGCATCCGGTCACCAGAATTCTCCACTCAATTGTAATCGTCCTATAGCCAGAGTCGAAAATCCGCGACCATTCAAACTCGAACCCATGGTTGGCTGGACAAACGATGCTGCAGAATCACCATTGTTGCCTCTGAGCTATCACCCCAGGTAGTAATGGTGGAGGCCCGGTTGGAGCTATCGTTGAAGGGTTATACCTGGATGAAAAACCCGTAATTCGACGTGTTAAACTACCACTTTCTCTCATAAATCATGCACTACACTTACTGGACTAATGAGCAATGCAGATGACGCGCCTGGAAACACGAGATAATCAATGAACAGTTATTTTGTTCGTGAAGTCAGTATTTCCAAATTGAATACCAACATGGCTTCCCTATTTTGAGCGCAAATCCGACTTTCCTTAATTGCATATTCAGGACGAGTTACCGCTCAGCATATTCGCGGCAGTTAGCTCATGAACAATAAATAGTTGTTTTCCGAATATCTAGAAATCATGGAACTTAAACTAAACAAAATACTTATGAACTATAAAATGCATACAGAAATATTATACTTGTAATTATACAATTCTAAATTAAGAAATATTTTCAAATAATTCATAAATGTTAACGTCGTACATCAAATTCATAATACAGATGGTATAGAATAAATGGTAGAAAAATAGTAAGGAATGTAAATGTTCGAAAATGATCACTTTTGCTGTTGTTAATGTGGTAATTCCATATATCGATGGTAAACAGAAGGCAAATTTCTTACAGCTCGCCCCTTATTGCTAGGAAAGCCATCATGGACTATGAATGGAGGTACAGAAACCCACAGAGGGAGACGACGCACTGACCACATATTGAAATTTTATTTCTATCATTAGGCTGTCTGAGACTGAAGGAGCATCACATTACCACGTATGCTTCGAACCTCTTGGCCGGCAAATCGAGAAACGTTTGTAGTCAAGCTGAGAAATAAAGGTAAAACTCAATATTTTATTGCCAGTAGTAGGTCGTACCCTAAGAATTCGTATAACTACCGAAAGTGAGTGCAAAGTAAAGTGCTCACAAATCAAGGGTACCAGGTTAAAAATTGTCACATGAATAACTTTTATACTGCGAATTCCCACATGTTTATTGGCAAAGTAATTTGCTCTCCACCATCTACATGCCCATCTACATGTCACACGAAACTATTTTCTAACACCTGTATATAACTAGGGTTTGTAAATATTATTCAATACATTTAATGCCCTGTTTTACTTGGCGAGTCGCAGACCATCTGGCTCACTCTACCGTCTGACCATGCAAATGTTGCTAAGCTCCTTTCATCATCTAGCGGAGAAAGAGAGTATCACATAGGTGATGAAAAACGATATTTGAATTTAGCTACGAGGTTTATTTTAGGCTGGAGGATCTTTTACATGCATCAAATCTACAACATGGGGAAGCCGGCTTTACTTCCCATCCGAATGACAGCGTACGAAGAAGTTTTTTGCTCTTAAAAATTCATGGATTTGATCAAGATTGAACCCGCAAAGTTGGGTCCATACGATAACCATTATATCACGAAAGTCAACGAATCTTAAATATTCGAACTGTAGCTGCAAGCTCCTCGCGCGAGACCCGGCTGTCGCAGGCAGCGGGGCCTCTGAGACCAGAGCCGGCGCGGCGGGAGGGGGGGGGTGAGGGTCCCAGCAGCCGGCGCCCGCGACGCTGGGCGACACGCGGGCGGTAACAAACGGACCTGTCGCCCGCCGCCCCCGCCCCCGCGCCCCGCAGTTCGGCAAGGTGCCGGCTCACCTCGTAATCGCCCCGCCAGCCAGTGCAAGCGATCGCCACTGGCACGGCGCCCATTTCATATATCGACAGCGCCACTATCGACCGGGAAGGCGGCTTCATGACACGGTCGTCGTCTGCCTCCTACTGCACGCCCCGCCCCCCTTCGCGACCTCCGCAAAATACCCGACCCCCGCGCCCACACCACCTTGCCTTTCCTGCCGCCCGCCTCCGTCCGCCCACGCACCTATGTCCTTTTCCTGCCCCACGCTACCGCCTCCTTCAACCTTCTCCGCCCCCCCCGCCTCCTCCCCGCCCACCGCCACTTGTCCTTTTCCTGCCGCCTTCCATCTCGCCCTAACCCACTCTCCCAACCCTCCCCTCCTCATCTCATCCAGCCCAATCCACCCCAATCCTTCGTCCCCACCCACTACCCGCCCTTGCTCCGTCGCAAGCCCGCGTGCAGCCCGGTCCCGCACGCACCCGTGGTTACGCCGCCCGCCCACCCCCGTTCCGCCCCCGCACCGCCGCTGTAAGATCATGCCTTTGAGCGCCAGTCCGTCTTCGCGACCGCGCAGCTGTTCTTCTATTGCGCCCGACGCGCTGCCGCCTTCGCCCTTACCGCTTGACATGGGTTTCCTTTATTTCACGCTTCGCATTTCACGGCTCATTTATTGTATGTTCGTCGTTTGCTTCTATCAAAACAACTTTTATTAACAAAATTTTGTATTCTTAATATTTTGTGCGTTGAGCGCCAAAATTCAAGCTTTTCAAGCCCTTCTCATTTTCATTTCTTGTTTTTACATTCCTCGTCCCTTACGAAGGTACTTTCGTAAAGAGAAAGATATGTAAGCGGGCGACGGAAACTGCGGATTTTTCGAAAGAATAACGTTATTTATTTTATTATTTTTAAACCAAACTCTTTGTATTTCTAGTATATTTGTTTACGTTGGGCACATATACTTGACATTAATATTCCATGTTGCGCTTCAATTCATTAACATTTCGATCTTGCAATTAATCCTACACTGTTACTAATAAAAACATTTCTTTATTCTCTATTAATGATCATATGTCTTTAGTTATTATAGTAGTTGTCATTTGTTATCTACTTCCCATCGTGTAGTTTATATTCATTCTATAGCTTACGACGACATTCATAGTTATTTTTCAGCTCGACAGTCATTAATGTATTGCAATTTTACAGGTGATCATTGTTTTCTCTGTGAAACGACAACTCGGATATTCTAAATTAGTTCTTATAAAGTATCCGAAAGTTTACTTAATTATCTTGAAGCGTTTTAACTTTTAGCATACTGACCTATTGTTTAAATCTATGACCAGAGATACATTGTGATAGTACATATAATTAATAGTGCCGCCGTTCACTATAGTTAACGAGACGTGTTTCAGTGATACGTATTCACATTTAAAGTGTTTCACTTCACAAGTTTACATTTTACGTCTTTGTGATATAATTTTCGATTTTTTCGTATTCGTGTGCTTTACACATATCTATTTCGCATTTTTTGCCTATTTGCTTTTCCCTTCTCTGTTCTCCACGCCCTCCCAGTGAATTCCCTGTGTACATTCGTGGACACACAGGTCTGCTTCTGGGTACGCCCGTCAGTATCCCGCGCACTACCCACCGTGCTCACGCTCTCACTTCCCCAAAAGGAGGTACATGCGGGTCCGAACTTCCCAACCCCTGCTCTGTCCAGACTCTTTTCCTCGCGCGCATAAAGCCGCCTCGCCCGACCCCACACGCC
>BOPP01000127.1:1311212-1342056 GCA_017312745.1 Gryllus bimaculatus | reverse complement strand
GTGGAGTATGGAGCGGGCGGGCGTATGGAGCGGAAGGGACGTTTGGAGCGGCGGGGCGTAAAAATGGAGCGGGAGGGGCGTATGGAAGCGGGCGGGCGTTTGGAGCAGGCGGGGCGTTTGGAGCGGGCGGGGCCGTTTGGAGCGGGCGGGGCGTTTGGAGGGCGGGCGGGGCGTATGGAGCGGGCGGCGCGTATGGAGCGGAAGGGACGTTTGGAGCGGTGCGGGGCGTTTTGGAGGCGGCGCGGGGGCGTTTTGGAGCGGGCGGGCGTTTGGGAGCGGGCGGGGCGTATGGAGCGGAAGGGTGGCCGTTTTGGAGCGGGCGGGGCGTTTGGAGGCGGGCGGGCGCGTTTGGAGCGGGCGGGCGTTTGGAGCGGGCGGGGCGTTTGGGGGCGGGCGCGGGCGTTTTTGGAGCGGGCGGGGCGTTTTGGAGCGGCGGGGCGTTGGAAGCGGGCGGGGCGGTTTGAGGCGGGCGGGGCGTTTGGAGCGGGCGGGGCGTTTTTGGAGCGGGCCGGGGCGTTTGGAGGGCGGGCGGGCGTTTGGAGCGGGGGGGCGATTTGGAGCGGGCGTGGGTTTGAGCGGGTGGGGCGTTTTTGAGCGGGCGGGGGGGGCGTTTGGCAGCGGGCGGGGCGTTTGGGAAGCGGGCGGGGCGTTTGGAAGCGGTGCGGGCGTTTGTGAGCGGGCGGGGCGTTGGAGGGCGGGCGGGGCGTTTGGAGCGGCGGGGCGTTGGAGGCGGCGGGGCGTTTGAGCGGCGGGCGTTTGGAAGCGAGCGGGCGTTTGGAGCGGGCGGGGCGTTTTGGAGCGGCGCGGGCCGTTTGAGCTAGGCGGGGCGGTTTGGAGCGGGCGGGGCGTATGGAGCGGGCGGGCGTATGGAGCGCGTCGGGGCGCTTGGAGCGGGCGGGGCGTTTGAGCGGGCGGGGCGTTTGGAGGGCGGGCGGGGCGTTTGGAGCGGGCGGGGCGTATGGGAGCCGGGCGGGGCGTATGGAGCGGGAGGCCCAATCCATGCGCCCCGCCCAATCCATGCGCCCCGCCCAATCCATGCGCCCCGCCCAATCCATGCGCCCCGCCCACTCCATACGCCCTACGTTTCTACCGCATCCCAATATTTTTGATGTTAAAATCAGATATGACCCCACTTCTCAGCGCTTTCGTTTCCCTGCGGCGATTCCGGGTTCCATTCCATGACGTCGCAGATTATAGGGTGCGTTTTCTTTCCAACGTCTGTTGCTACTAGACAACGAGAAACCCAGAATACGGCGTAGGAATGTTTATGTTCTGACCCACGTAACCCTTAACCCGTGGCTGAAAGGACGGAATGCCTTTGGTTGGCCCTGGATCCGTCAGAGGCTGTCGTCGCAGTACATACTGTCAGACCCACAGACCCTCAGACCCACGGACCCACAGACAGGCAGACAGGCAGGCAGACAGTCAGACAGGCAGGCAGGCAGAAAGATGACAGACAAGCAAGATTAGATATGATGCATTGGAACAGCCAAACACGACTACTACCATCAATAAGTTATTAAATCGAACCGCACATATCCTTGATGTTCTCATGACGCACAAATTAACGCATTTTCCCTCCACATTAGAAACCACCAAACAGTTCCCCAGCTTTCCGGTTGCATTCAAAATGGCCGAAAAGCCATGACTATTCATGACTAATAGCCGCCGCCGCCGCTTCCCTCAACTTCTCCTGCGGGCGATCGCGTTCGCCGAAAGTTGGTGGTGAATTTGTGAAGCTACTTCGGCGGCCGCTGGAATATTGACGCGACGTGCCCGAGCCCCGGGTGGCGGAGACGAGGGGAGGGGGAAGAGGGGTTCCGTGTCACGGCCCCTCAAGGACTCCGCTCGACGCGGGACGTCTCCTCACGTCGCAGGGGGGGGGGCACCAGGAGGCGAGAAGGACTTCGAGGCACGCCACGTGCGAATGGTGGGCGAGTGCTGGTGACGTCCCAAGATGGTGATGATATGTTTACTTTCTGGTGAGCACAACTGTTTACCACACGTTTTACCAAGCTAAAGTGGTTTTGTAGACCCAGGTTTGAGATGGGAAAAAACTTTAAACCCCAAGACGGTTAATAACTACTTTCTGGAGAGAAGTAACGCAATTCTCTCTGCAAAATATGCTAAGGATAGAGGAGGGTTTTTGGCACTATATAGGACACCATCAACACAAAAGGATATACGTGTACTCCTGCTTAAGGCTAAATGCAGCGAAAAATACTTGTAGGAAAATTCTATAGATCGCAGCACTATCACAAGGGAATTTACTTTACTGATAACGTCTGAACCAATGCTCCGATTTTCGATTTGTAAACGGCATTTGACGCCTTTTTAAAATAGAATTTACGCTACGATGACCTTTTTCCAGAAATCTAGCAAACACGCGAATTTAAAATTAGTTCTCAAACTTTCAAGAACAAATTTTAAAATGTGGCCTTATAACGCGATGGCGACATGCTTCCTAAATCCAACGCCGTGACAGTCGGACGAATGCAAATCGGACGAATAGGAGCGTCGTATAGTGAAATTTACGAAAACACCTCGCCCCCCCTCCCACTACCCTTTCTGCGCCGTTGCGTCACCCACCCGCCCGTTGTGGGCCCTCTGTCAGCGCGGTGGCACGGCCAGGCCCGGCGTCGTGCGGCCAGCCCCGACGGACGGACGGAGGAGGTGGTACTTGCGGGACACACTCGGTTTATGCGTTCGTCACTTTGCATCTCAATCTATTTTTCTACGGATATCAAACTAGAGATTCTATACTTCTATTACAGACCGACGTAAATTGTCTGTAATAGTAGTACATAACTACCTTCTTCACATATGTCCATCTTCCTTCAAATAGGAATGCGGAAAGGAATGTGCTCAATGTTCTTGAAAGCTGCCTCCCCGCCTAATCTGCAACTACTAGCTGTCTCAAATATATTACGCCAAGTATCCACAGGCAAGAATTAAAACATTATACGAGAATAAGGAAAACAAATAAGCAATAAGTGGATGTCATTAATGTGTAATTTTGTATCTTCACAATATGGCCTTTTCTTACCGGGAGTACTTAAGGCTGCCCCACAGGGCTTCAAATCGCTCTTTTTTAATTGATGTCACAGTTCGAACAAATACTTCAGTATAGTTTACTACCCGAAAATTGCTGTTTTGCAGCGTGTGTTGAAGAACGCCCGAATTCTTCTCTTTGTCACATTTCTCAATAACGAGACGTATATTTTCCCTAGCTTAACTGTGTATTGTTTGGCCTTTACTACGAACAGAAGACATACCGTTCCACCAAAAGTCACAAACCAAAATAAAATGAAAAAGCTACACACATCTGTTACGAACAAGAAGCAAACAACATGTCACTCAATCATTGGGTTCATGACTTCTCAGAACAAGAAACATTCTATATTAGATGAAGTGATATTGTACCTCATACAATGTTGTCAAAGCAGATATACTATTTCCTCGACTGCTCGCGTAGGCGGCAAATTGCAAAACACGTCAATATGCTGAATACCTACACTATGTACTTCGGCGAATTCTTTGGTTCTACCTCGTATGTACGACAGATGACAGTAATATTTAAATAAGTGATTCATTAAAGTTTTGGAAATATATCTATTTGTGCAATGTAATCGAATTTTCCTCACTATTCAAGAGATATTATAATAGTCAAATTGTCAAATTACCGCCTTGCGAAAGATGAGGCGTCAAAAATATTTATACTGGCGCAAGAAATATTCAACAATTTGAGTTAACATTTATAACGTCCAGAATGTCAATAAGTAGTAAATGTTCGATAATTTTTCTACTGTTTCATTTAGTTCGGTTTTGGTGTCTACATTTCTTTGAACATCTATTTGTCTTTAGAGTTACGATTTAAAATGGAACAATGCTTCTTAAAGGCATTTCCACTCTCACTAATCTAAAAGGTTCATTTATTAGAGAGCTTTGATGTATGGTGATTAGTCTCGTGAATGCTGTGCATGTTAAATTGCAGAAAATGGGAGTCTTTTGCCAACCAGGATTCTTGTTAAGCCAATCATGATCCTTTTTGAGCCAACCAATATCTTAGTTCAGCCAACCAAAATCAGTGTTCAGCCATCCATGATACTTCTTAAGCCAACCAATATATTAGGGCCAATAAATATCCTTGTTGAGCCAACCAATAACAATTCTGAGCCAACCAATAACCATTTTGAGCCAACCAATAACCATTTTGAGCCAACCAATAACCATTTTGAGCCAACCAATATCCATGTTGTGCCAAGCATGATCCTTGTTGAGCCACCTATAATCGTTTTTGAGTTAACCATGATTTGTTGAGCCAACAATGAGCCTCGTTGAGACAACCAATTAATCCATGTTAAGCCATCCAATATTCTTGTTAAGCCAACCATTATCCTGTTTGAGCCAACCACAATCCTTTTTCAACCAATTAATACCCTTGTTGGCTAACCATGATCCTTGTTTAGCCAACCAATATCCTTGGTGAGCCAACCAAAATCCATGTTTAGCCAACCAAAATTCTTGTTGGCCCAACAAAAATCCTTGTTGACCCAACCAAAATCGTTGTTGAGTCAACTAATATCCTTGTTGAGCCAACCAATATACTATTTGAGCCAATCAATATCCTTTTTGAGCCAACCCATATCCCTTTTGAACTAAACAATATCCTTTTTGTGCCTACCAATATCCTTGATAAGCCACCCATGATCCTTCTTAAGCTAACTATGACCCTAGTTGAGCCAACTATGATCCATGATAAGACAATTATCCTTGTTGAGCCAACCAAATTCTGTTGAGCCAACCAATATCCCTCTTGAACCAACAATGATCCTTGCCAAGCATACCGTGATCCTAGTAAGCAAACTATGATACTTGTTAAGCCAACCATAATAAATAAGTGAGAGATCGAACCATCAAGTCGATCAAGTGGGTGATCGACCCAGCAAGTCGATCAAGTGGGTGATCGACCCAGTAAGTCGATCGAGTGTGTGATCGACCCAGCAACTCGATCGAGTGGGTGATCGACCCAGCAAGTCGATCAAGTGCGTGATCGACCCAGCAAGTCGATCAAGTGCGTGATCGACCCAGCACGTCGATCAAGTGGGTGATCGACCCAGCAAGTCGATCGAGTGGGTGATCGACCCAGCAACTAGATCGAGTGTGTGATCAACCCAGCAAGTCGATCAAGTGAAGGATCGTTCCAGCAAGTCGATCAAGAGGGGTATTGACCCAGCAAGTCGAGCAAGTGGGGGGTCTACGCAGCAAGTCGATCAAGTGGGTGATCGACCCACCAAGCCGATCAAGTGGGTGATACACCCAGAAAGTCCATTAAGTGGGTGATCGACACAGCAAGTCGATCAAGTGGTGGATCGACCCAGCAAGTCAATCAAGTAGGGGATCGACCCAGCAAATCGATCAGTTGGGGGACGGATGGATGGACTGACTGACGGTCGCATGACGGACAGACAGCCGGCGGACGGTTGGCCTGACGGACGGACAGTCGGCCTGACGGACGAACGGCATAACGAACGGACTGACAGACGGACGAACTGACGCACGAACAAACTGAGGAATGGACTGAAGCACGGACTGACGGAAGAACTGACGGAAGGACTGACTGACTGAAAAATAGTTACAATAATTTAAATAGTCAAAATAGTTATAATACTCAGGATAGTCAGATCGACTTGTTAGACGGATCCGTCAGTTGATCGACTTGCTGGGTCGATCACCCACTTGATCGACTTGCTGGGCCGATCCCCCTCTTGATCGACATGCTGGGTCGATCCCCCACTTGATCGACCTGGTGGGTCAATCACCCACTTGATCGACTTTCTGGGTCGATCCCGCAATTAATCGACTTGCAGAGTCGATCCCCCACTTGATCGACGTTCTGGGTCGATCCCCCACTTCATCGACTTGCTGAGTCGATCTCCCATTTGATCAACTTGTTTGTTGGTTCGATCCCCCACTTGGTCGACTTTCTGGGTCGATCTTCAACTTGATCGACGTGCTGGGTCGATCACGCACTTGATCGACATGCTGGGCCGATTCCCCTCTTAATCGACTTGCTGGATCCATTCCCCACTTTCATCGACTTGCTGGATCCATTCCCCACTTTCATCGACTTGCTGGGTCGATTCCCCAATTCATCGATTTGCTGGGTCGATCCCCCACTTGATCGACTTGCTGGGTCGATCCCCCACTTGATCGACTTGCTGGATCGATCCATCACTTGATCAACTAGATGGGTCGATCCCCCTCTCGATCGACTTGCTGGATCGATCCACCACTTGATCAACTAGCTGGGTCGATCCCCCTCTTGATCGACTTGCTGGGTCGATCCCCCACTTGATCGACTTGGTGGGTCAATCACCCACTTGATCGACTTGCTGGGTCGATCCCGCAATTGATCGACTTGCTGGACCGATTCCATACTTTGGTCGACTTGCTGAGTCGATCACCCACTTGATCGACTTGCTGGGCCGATCCCCCACTTGATCGACTAGCTGGGTCGATCCCCTACTTGATCGACTTGCTGGGTCGATCCTCCACTTGATCGACTTGTATTTATGAACTTTCATACAACAATAATTTTGATTCATAAAGATAAGATAATTTACAAAGTCTGTTTATTAATTTCATCAAAATCACAAAGGATATTTTTAAACATTTTAAATACAAAAACCAAAGTGATGGCATTTACGGAAAAAAACATTATACGCACTTCTTGAAAAGTATGACATGTGGCGAGTTGGTCATTTTAAATATTTTTAAAATATTATAACCTGTTTAACAGAGGTAGATCTAGATGAAAAAAATCCAAAAGTTCCAGAAAATATACTGCTTGCTCGACCGCAAGGGAGAAGGAATAATCACGCAGGCACCAGGATTGCTGCGTCATCGGTGTATTGTAGAGTTCCATGGTTTATCTTCCTAGAATCTTGATATTTCTCTTTGTACGATTTGATCTCGTAATATAAAGGATGATATTACGTTACATATTTCGTAAATAATTATTACAGTTTTCATTTTCGATCTATTACAGGCAAATACACACACACACACACACACTCACACAAACACACATTGAGATTTACGTAGACGAACAAAATATTCCTATAGTTTTAGTTCAGTTATAATTGAATAGTTTTATAATGACACGGTCAGTACACGGAACAAACGGCTGGGAAGTGCAGGTGTTGCGGTTCAAGTGCCCGAGAGCGGGCGTTAGTCTGGGTGCAGCTCTCGGAATACACCTAGCAAGCGGAATTCGTTGTACACGGCCAATAAAATTAACGAATGTGTTTGCCGACCGGCCATTCTCCAGCGCTGGAGGCACAGTCACCTGAACTAGGCATATATACGTTAGCGGCGAAAATCGCTTGGCGGGATTCGGTAACGAATGAAATCTTCGTGCTGATGCTTATTTGTCCACCCATGCGGTTGTGCTCGCAAGCCTCGACTAAGCGAGTTGTCTCTCTCGACATAGGACTACAGGCCAGAAGCGCCACGCGAAATAAGATGAAAATTAATTGTTCAAGCCATCAATGGTAAAATACTATCTTTCTGACTTCAGGGAGTGAAGAGAGGAATGACTTCGATACATGGGACTGACACGCATTCTAAAGCAAGCGTTTATGTGTAGAACGCGAGGTAGAAGACACAGAGGCAGATCGTTATAGAAATGAAAATGGTAGAATTCAGAGTAGATCATGAACCCATCCTTGGAGTAGAGAAGAAGAAGAAGATGATCATAAAGGTGTCAACTCTGTTATTTGTTAATACGAACATAACTGCGTCATCGCAGGCCAGTACTCATAAAGCTAAAAAAGGATACTGTTATTTTTTAATTGCTGAATTATTTGCAGAGCTAAAAGTTAATCTTAGACGTAGCATCGCTTTAACTGCCGGGCCTGGCCGTGCTGCCGCGCTGACAGAGGGCCCACAACGGGCAGGTGGGTGATGCAACGGCGCAGAAGAAGAAGTGGGGGGGGCGAGGTGTTTCCGTAAATTTCATTTTACGACACTCCTATTCGTTCGATTTGCATGATTGTCACGGCGTTGGATTCAGGAAGCATGTCGCCATCGCGCTATAAGGTCACATTTTTAAATTTGTTCTCGAAAGTTTGATAACTAATTTCAAATTCGCGTTTTTGAAAAAAGAAACTCGTAGCGTAAATTGTATTTTAAAAGGGCGTCAAATGCCGTTTAGTGATCGAAAATCGGACCATTGATTCAGACGTTATCGGTTAAGTAAATTTTACTTATTTGGGTGCTGTAACGTGGTGGCTACAATTTGTACTAGTGTCGGGACATTTAGCATTAACGGTTTTATGGCATTCCAGCCGTAAAGTCGCCAAAAAGACGATGGTGAAAATGGCTTCGTATTGTTGGTACCACTTGTAATACTGAACAACTGATGCTCCTGACAATTATTTAGGGAAGGTGGGGAATTAGAATTAACTAGAAATGACATCTTCGTCAAGGATTCAATGTATTTAAGATGAAAATTAGGGGTGCTACAACAGCACGTACTTTCTCACTTGTAGTTTCACGCAAAATTACGCGAAAAGTACTCAAATTTTCGAATAATTGTACATGCCTTAATCTATATTTAAGGATCGTATTTTATTAAGGAAAAAATTTCTATCTTTAATATTTGTGTTGTAGAAAGATTCTGAAAATACTTTTGAACTTTTTCTGTTTTCGAAAAACCAGGGTTTTCAACGCACATGCGTCCTGTCCAATTCTCTTAAACGTCCTACACTATCCAACAACATTTAACGAACAAACAACGAGCCTTTTTTAAATTTTGAAAAAAATCGTAGGAACTTCTTGTGAAGTGCTCCTCAAAATTGAAATATCGATTTCAGATTCAAGGGACAGCGATATCAGCCAGATCGATTGGGGAATATCCATTTTGGAAAAAAATCGGCTGAATGGTTTAGCCGATAGCGTTGTTCACAGACGGACAGACGTTTTGCTGCCATTCGATTTTTCGGTATGAACCTCTCACAAACTGTGGATTCTGGCTACATCAAGAGATAGAGATTTTTTTCTATTTTTAGCAACTAGATATGTAGACTTTTTCCTTACCAAGGCTTTGTTAAAAAAGTTTTTCTGTCGAAAATTAACTGTTTTTTCGTGCAGCATTACATAACATTCTCTCTACACCGTTGCGAGAAACTAAAAATAGAAGTTGACAGATGACAAAAAAATTGCAACATCCATTATAATCGGGCGTAGTGGAAAGGATGCTTCCTAGGTTCTTCTAATCAGGTTTTTGTGACAAGTTTCAAGGGGATAGGTGAGTTGTATAAGAACACGAGTTTTGTGAGACATGTGGAGAGAGGTCGGGATACGGTGAGTGACAGTTGAAGGACAGGTGGCGACATTAGGGATAAGTGAGAGAACATGCCGTGGCCGGTGGGTGAAAGGCGCATCCGAGTTATTTTTCTGAAGAGGTATTCTACAAATCTGATTAGATCTTTTTGAATTTCTATAACATTTTTGGAGATTTCTTTCTTTTTTGGACTCCCATTTTATAGCATATATGATGAGAAAAGTTCAAAAACCCGATATGTGCGTAAAATTAAATTTAACGAAGAAGACATCAATTATCATTCAAAAATAAAATCAACAGACTGGTTGATTTTGTGTGCATTTCAATCTCAACGGTTAGCAATATTAGAATGATTACTCTTGCATAGCACCGGTTCTCCAGTGCTGTAATGCACACACAGTTCAAGGGCTGGCGGTTCGAATCTGGATTCTCATATGAAGTAATTTTCTTTTCTAAAATAATTATTTACAGTGTGGGACTTTTGCACGTTTTCAGCTAGTACAATACATCATATTTCAATTGTAAACCACGAGAGTTTGACAATTTTTCATAACAAATCGGATACGGTTACAAGATATTGTGATACAAATATCGTTCAACGTTTGATCCTCATTGCAAATCTTTTACTCCCGTTTCACATTTTCCTTCAACAACGTTTCGACATTACATAAGGAAAAAAACATTTCTTTGATTTACCTGTATCTCCCATCCCCTTTCTTAACCCTGTCATCGCCATCTAACGAATGTTTAAAGAATTTCCTCGTAATAACCTTGGTTGAAGAAATAACCTAATGAAATCACTATTAGGGAGTTGACAAGAAGTTGCCCCCTTCACACTTCTCTGATACAAAGCTACTCGGTGAATTTACTGAAGAGCCTCGCCGATGAACGTTGTACTGTCTGCCAATGTAAAATAAAATTTAATAAGTAAAAAATGAAAAAATTTAATAGTAGTGGTCTTCATTCGAGGCCTATGACGTCGGAGCCCTGTGCAGGGCATAGGGAGCCCGAGATCAGCTACGCCACTCGGGATATAAAATTACGTGAAAGTAGGTAAAGTATGTCACTGTAGAAGGATAAGGCGTTTCAACCACTAGAGATTATGAAATATTTCGTACGAAGTTATTGAAGAAAACTTGCAACTTGCAAACAGCAATATGAGCAAACTTAAACTAAATATTTCCTGTCAAGGAGTTATTATTTCAGCTGAGATTACTGTAGTATTAAAATTATATTACATCCTGTTTAGAAACAATTTTCATCGCAATCGTGTTCATCAGAAAATGTCACTGGGAAGTCAAAACTGCGAAAAATGTGTTTCTCCTGCAATGATAGTGAAGATACGTCACTTCACGCGCATAATAACTGGATGCCATTTCTAGATAGTACACCTGATAATTAAAAGAAATACATCTGCCTTGACCCCAAATAGTGACAAAGTATCATCTGCAAAAATTCCTCGCGAACATAATGGAAAACACACTTGTATTTATGTTTGAAACCAATTTTCACTCAGTCATCAAGTCACCCTATCACTATTAATCGCCAGCATATGAGAAACATTTTAAACAAAAACCTCTAACGAGTCTGTAACAGGTGACATCGATACTGTTGCAAAAACCTGAAATGTAAGGCAATACTTATCAAGTAAGAATCATGGAATAATATTGTTGTTTTAAAATCAAATATTGAATTATTGAAACAGAAGAGATATTTTTGTTCATTATATTTATGGTTTACTCTACGGGAGCATTTGTATAAATAATATTAAGCTATAAAAATGCATAACTGCGGTGCTGTTTGAAAAGGTGCATAACTTTTCTCGGTGCTCAACTATCATATCATACCGTCATAACTCAAAGACGAGTGACGTGAGCGCCCGGTGAGCGCAAGGCGCTGGACCCGGCAAAGCTCTGGCGCCGAGGGCATCCGGGCGTCGAAAATCCCCGCGAAGTCACGTGACGCCGCGGCTCGCGCGCGACGGCTGGGGGGGGGGAGACGACGGGGGGGGCTGTGCCAGGGCGAGAGGTCGCGCGCGTCCCGACGGCCGGAGGGTTGAGGGGGAGGGGGCGCAGGAGCTCTGGAGACAGCGGAAGGCAATTAGCAGCGGCGTCGGGCTCTGTGGTCCGCCGCGCCGCGCCGCACCGCTCCGCGCCGTCGATAATTCGCGCCCGCATCTCCGCCCACCCACTCTGCCTTTAGCGACGTCTCCCCGCCTCTCTACCTCTATCGCGCACCCGTTCGTCCACTCCGTCTTGTGTTACTTCGCCCAAAGCCCCCTCTCGCTCAGACCCCTCGTCAGGAGTCTCTCCTCTATCAGACCTCCCCTCTCGCTCAGCCCCCTCACGAACAGCCTGTCCTCACCCAATCTCTTCTCGCTTCCAGACGCCTCCTCTCCCACAGACACCCCTCTTACCAAGCCCCCTCCGCCCTCCTCTCGCTCAGCCCCCCTCACGCTCAGCCCCCTCTCGCTCAGTACTCTTCTTGCACATTCTACCTCTCGCCCAGGCCTTCTGTCTCCTAGGCCCCTTCTCGCTCAGATCCCTCTCATTCAAACACCTCTTCTTCGGACACTGAGAATTACCTTCTAACTGAAATGTTATTATCTTATAAATACCCTCATTAACTCTTTAGATTTCATTCCCATTCATTAGATTTAAATCATTTATTTCCTTAAAAGCTTCTATTTCACATATTTGAGTCGTATGAAAGGGGAAATTCAAATATATCAAAACATTTACTTTTTGGTTAGAATTAGCAGAACGATGCTGTATTACGACTTGCAGGGCGGCGAAGTATTGCTAGATCGCCGCGCGGATCGCTAGAGTCGCTGACCAACACGTCGTCATGGAGTATTTAACACGGAGCTGCGCTACTGTGAAGCGGCAACATAGGGCATGGGTCGAAGTGGAACTAGGGGGAGAGGGGTAAGGGGATTGATTGATTGCTTAGACACTCCGGGCGCGTCAACTGCTACGGTCATTAGTCCCGTAAGTGTAGAACATGCGCTTTCGTCGAAAATTGGCGGTGGTCTTCCCCGCCGGATGGCGAGAACCGGCGACGACGTACCGTCGGTTAACGAGGTTTCCCCTCAACCAGGTATCTCCCACCAGCTGGACACCGCCACGAAGGGTTAGCGGCGCGAAGGCCTAACGCAACGGAGTGACAAGAAACGGAGCGGGGGCCGGAGGTGCGAAAGAACAAGGGGGCAGAGAGGGGTGGTAAAGGGGCGGGGCCACAGGGTAGCGGGACGTAGCAAGAAAGAGGTGTAGTCGGTTGGACGTGCTGGAGGTGGCGGTCTCTACGGGAGAGAGAGGGCGCGCCGTTGCAGGCGTGCCAGCTTCTTGGAATTGGCCTTTAATCTGCGAAATTGCGAATAGCTCGGGAAAGAGCTAAAGAGCGCCTTCTGGGCACGCCCACCGCGGAAATGGTATGCGGCGGCGCCGGAGAGCTGACAGCAAACGAGCGCCACGCGCAGTTGCGGGTTCGCTCAAGGGAAGCCTGCTGGGGGAAACACAACTTAATTACGTCGTGTGTCGGCTGTCAACCTTACAGGAATTGCGACGAAATGGTTCACTGACTCACCCAATAAACAGACTAGTGCATGATTTTTCTACATCTTCTGGGGTTGGATTTAGCTCAATGGCCTGTCACTCCTGGATTTGAAGGTTTGTTTTCGGTCAACTTCGGAGGATAGTCCAAGAGCAGACAATATACGGTAATAACGTCACATTTTCTGTTGAAATTATCTAAGTTCTAAAGAAGTCCCTTCACAAAATTAAACACCTCGCACAGAGTAGATCTTGCGACATCTGGTCCATCTGCAGAGGGGAACCAATCACAAGCGGCCAGTTCGCCACTTCGGTGCAGCACGGCGCAACGTGGCACGGCATCTCTCGAAATAAATCCCAGGAAATTCAGCCAGGTATTTTTTGTTATATATTAATTGTCGTTTTGCTGTTTCAGTAGATTTTTGTATCCCATTATTTTAGACTATCAGGAAGAAAGATAGTACACGTAATCTTCCGCGGCTCGAATCCATAAATTCTCGTCTATCCGGGAGACGCCACGTCGTTGGCTGGGGTGCCGACGTTTCCCCTGACATGCCGCAGGCTTCCTCAGGGCAATCACTTCCACAGGGCGTCTCCCGGATAGCCGAGAGTTTAAAGAAAGATAGTAATTATATACAAAAATAGATTTGAAAAAAGTACAAAATCAAAGATAACAATTTTGCTCCCTTGACATTATGACTCGGGGCATGTTATGAAATGGAAAGGAATGAAGGTTAAGGCGAGAAATAGAAAGCAGAACGAAGGATAAATATTTTATTTTATACAAACGATAATCATAAATAATTGTTAGCTGACAAATTCAACGAATGTGTTTGTAAACTAATTTGTTTTTCTTTCTTGTACTACGAACGAACATTTTCTATTCTCATTGTCCAATATTTTTAGAAATGTACTTTCTTCAGGATTATCTAAAATAATGGGACCAAATATTATCGATTGAAATTCAGCAAGAAGTAATTCGTTTTCAACGGCAAGCTCGGACCATCGCCGCCCAGCTCACCCCGGCACTGCATCGGTACCAGAACAAATGAGGTCGGTTGCTTTCCGGAGAATTACATGTGTTCGAAACGAACGCACGTTTCGACGTTTGCCAGATGTTCTTCCAGCAATGAAAATCGTCAAAACCAGAATAACATTGGCTAGGCAGGTTAAGAAGGGCCTGTAAATTCAAAGAATTTATCTTTTGGACACCTAAGAGCTAATAACGAAATACGCAGGGTGTATACTGATAATAGGATTACATTACATGAAAATTAAAGGAAATTGTAGAACTTACGAGAAACAATAGAACTCTTATTATTTTTAAGTTCTACGTATGTAACGTTATAACACCATTTTTATTATCGCACTTTGCTGTATTCGAGCCCAAAAAATGTAAGAAAAATTGAAGCCGTTTACGAGAATATTATTTGAAACGTTTTTAGGATATTACATGTAAAGAAATCCCAAAAATAAAATATTTGAGGAAACAAGCCCGCAGACATATTGGGGAATATCAATTTTGGTGAAATCACTGTAAACGTTTATGCGCTCATGTTGTTCCATGGCAAACAGATACCTAGGAATGAACTACTTGTAGAGTGGCTAGTAACAACAGCCTACAAAATCTGATTTCTGACTACACCTCGTATTATACTATACTATTACTATAGAGAAAGTTATAGTATTGGGATTTATCTACATGCTGGAGATAAATCCCCTTTTTCATTGTCAACAATCCATGAAGGGTGATTTTCTGTTGAACTACCGCTACTTGTTCCAGAGGGGTTACATAGCTTTCACTTTCAACGAAAGAGATGCAATGAAGTAAAGATAGTGATAAACCCACAAGAAGCATAAAACATCGTATATTTTGCTACCAATTAACCACTAAGGCCCGTTTTTATTTCGAATTACCTTGACCTCTTGAGAAAATTAAAAGATTACCTTTGCTTTTCAACAATAAATTGAGCTGTTCTCCGTTCCGATTTATTCCGATGATTTATGATGGTCAAATAAATACCAATAAAGTGAATGTAAATGTTCTCTTGAAACAACGTTCTAAACAATATTTTATAATTCAGCCCAAAGGAAGTTATTACACACGTGGATAACGTATGCATTCTGCTAGGCAGGCCAAACCGTCATGTTCCACCATGTGTATTGGAGCTTTTCGCAGCGGCACAAAGCAGATTCCGATAAGCAAACGCGCGCTTCCCTTCCGCCAATCTCCCTGTCTGCTCATTTACGCACGAGGCTTCGCCCGACAAAAGATGAATTCAACAACACGTTTCCAAGTGACCTTTCGTCTGTGCACAGGCTCCTTCTGTTTTGCAATTAAAATTGACGCGACTGCATCACATACATGTCCAATGTACAACAATCCTGCCTGCAATGTCGACTATCATATCTTCATTTGAAATGAAAATCAAATGTATTCCAGTTTTCAATAAGTTGTAAGAGTTTATAAAATGCCAAGTTTATACAAAGAAATAATCGGGACTATTTGAAATTGTAGCACAAATTCACTATGTCATTAATAAAGTCAAAAACTGTCATGCGTGAATGTGTTTTGCAATTTTGCTGACTCAAAAGAATTTAAAAATCTTTTCATTTCTAACCTGTTTTTATACCCACCAGAAATTGGTTTATGTTTTACCACGAGGCGCTGACAACCAGTAAGGTTTTATACATCGTTTTTGAGTTTCTAATGAGCTGTAATTGATTATTATATTATACTGCATACTACATGGACGTTGCCTTATATGATAAGTATTCCATACATCTATTTGGCGACACATATCATTTTAGGAATATTATCAAGTTCATAGTCGTCTCCTGGGATATATCTTGCACAACGCGTACAAGACGAACACCCATAGCTGTTCACCATCCCGGAAACAAAATAAACAACGACATAATCAACGACCGAGGTAAATGTCATCAACACCTTCACCAACGCCAGACTCACCACGCGAACGCCTTCCGTAGGCCTAGTGCTCTGGCCCCAGTCATATCCGCCCACATCCCCAGTGGCTCACACAGGCTGTCCGCCACGAACCACGAATGTACCGTCTTGGGTGGTGCTGCTCTGGGAGAAATACCTGGGCATGGAAAAAACTCACACACCGACTTATAGGTTGGTGCCGTGTTTCACGTTCTGACAAGAGAGTAAGATTGCCGTCTCCTGGGATACAGCACGCACTACGCTTACAGGACGAACGCCTATAATGCTTTTGTTGCCTCACCCGGAAACAAAATAAACAACGACATAATCAACGACCGAGGTAAATGTCATAATCACCTTCGGCAACGCCAGGGTCATAGCGCAAACGCGTACTTCCACGTTCCGTAGGCCCTGTGCATCTGGGCCCAGCCATGTCCGCTGTCATCCCCGGGCGCTCGCACAGGCTGCCCGCCGCCGGCCGAGGTGAGGCGGTGACAAATGGACGGCGGCGACGGAGGCAGACGAAGCTCGCGCGCCCCCCGTTCGACGCGGCCATCACCGTAATTAATCTGGGCCGTAAATAATCCGCATTAGATTTAATTAATTAATTCGCCGCGCGGGTGCAAATAAATAATGGCCGTCGCCGGCGCGTGGGACGGGCTCGTCCTGGGACGCCGCCCCCGTCGGCCCGCGCCGTGGGTCGGGGCGCGTCTGAATAGACGGAATGAGCGTCTAAAGGAGGTAGGACAGGCACACGAAATCGCTGAGACACGGGAACGGGGAAATTCATCGGAAGCAAATAAAGGAGATACTTGCAAATAAAGGAGAACCTGATGTCCGGTAGGAGATCGGGAGTGAGAGAGGGGACAGTGCATGAACAAATCTGACCAAACGTCGATGAATCAGGAAACGTGTGGACAAACGCAGGTGCCGATATGCCTAACGTGAAGATGCGAGGAGAAAACTAAGCTCTCTACCTGAAAAACCTTCTTTTACAATTATTTATACTTTTACTTAAGCTAATTACTTAATGAATAAGCACCAGTGATAATCACAAGAAGTAAAAGCAAAGAATATTTACTTTCCACCAAAGCGCCCTTGTTTGCATTTGGAAACGACCTATCTTTGCACTTAGCACATCTTCGGTTCCGTGAATATTGTTGAATACTTTTTATTCTGAAATTTAGACGGTAGTGAAAATACCCTCAGACATAAATTATTATTATTTATTACAAATCACTTTGAAATTTCATCCCAACATTACTGTTTCCCATTGTGATTAGTCATTCATCTGCCTGACATAGACTAAGATGTTGTACACTAACCCATCAGCATTTTCGAGGGTTGCTGAACCCTCGCAAACATTTCCAATGTTAAATAGGTGAATGCTGAGTCTATATTTCCATAGAGGACGGTTCCTTGATATTGGAAACGGATTTGAACTTGTGGTGCTACAGAATGGAACAGACTTTCTCGTAGTAGTTTGTTTTCTATTCTCTTCGACGGCCAAACATCGACTAGGGCATTTCGCTGTACATAACGCACCTCTGGATTTTAGAGAAGGGAAGTTTAGTGCTTTCGGAATGTGCATAGACATATATCGGTTTTGTACCTTCACATGGAATTCACCGGATGCGTTTATCTCAGAGCGAGCATTGCCGCTCTCTCTGCAGCGGCTCTGACCAGCCGGTTCTAGGGTTCGAGTGCCGATGGTGGCGATCGTAGCCTTTCTGAATGGGTAAGTCTATTTAGTTCACTAGTTCAGTTGCGGTCTGGTGACAATCCAAGCGTCCAGCTGCTCTGATACGCATTCTCCAATCAAGACCATTTTGCGCAAATACCGGAGAAGTGACGTATTAACTGGCGCGATATCTGGATAGAGTTTATGGCTTTTCAAATACAGCTATGCGAGAAAACAGAGGCGAGTGCGAGAAAAATACGACGGGGAACGCATTACGCTGTCCGGCCGCGAGTCATGCGCCAGTTAATTACACAATGTTCCCGAGTTTCTCGAAAATGGACTAAAGACACGCGACGGGTTTGTCCGGAGGAAATTTCTGGATCATTTTTCTGAAACACTTGCATGCCGAAGGGCGTATTTCATAACACATCTACCGACAGCATCAGCGACCGAAATTACTTCCGTCAGGCGATGAAAACAGAAAAAATTGCAAAATCCCGGAATGATTCTACATCACAATACGCAAGATATCAAATGTTTTAAACTTAAGGAAATTCCGCAATCGCACAAAATATTTTTTTAATCATTGGAGAGAAATGTAATATAGTAGAAAAATATTGAAAACTTTAAAAGACTTTTTTTAAATGAATACTAATTTGTTTCTATTTTCCCGTTAATCGATTTTCTCTTCAATGATAACCGCGTTACAAGTAAGCAAAAATAACATATTTAGATGAATCATTTCTGATTATTTCAAAAACATGAAAAATATTTTTTTCTTAGAATAAACGTGAGAAAGAAAGGCAAATGAGCCATGGATAGGACATATAAAAATAGTTTCGTGTGCAAATTTAGGAAATAAAGATTGGAAAGGAACATAAAGGTGACAAATTATTGTGACAATGTATAATCAAAAATGTATCACGTACAAAAGAATTACGGGTGTAGAAGCAGCAAAAGTGGGGAGTTAGAAACATAGTCAGAAAAAGCAATGTACTTAGACTATATATTCAAAGCCAATTAAAGGGCAAGAGTGGATAAGAAGTGAATTTATCGGGGATGGATAACGTAAATGAGACAATTTTGAGGATGATCCTCACATAGAAGAAGATAGCTGAAGGCGAACATTGTGATAGAAAGCAGAGGGGAAGAGACGCTGGTGAGGGTCAGACGTGTAGACGAGAATCGTAGAAATTTTGAATTTAAAATACTAAAAGAAATTTGTTTTGGCAAAGTATTAAGGATTAGGTCGAACAGTTATAAAATATTCATGAAAGGTTATTGTCAAATAAAACCTGTCATCATTGGTTTAAAAATGTATTTTCACTAGCAAATTATATGAGCGTTTTAATTTAATTAAAGTTTACATTTCAAATTATGTAAAACTATTGTCTGCTTCTGTATTTATTTTCAAATATTTGCTATCACAAACGGGCAAACGCACTGTATTTTTATACTCGTAATATTTCAGATAAAAAAGCCTTTACCCTCAGAAATTAAATGAAATCGAGTTGGTGAATTCGGTACGACTGAACCGAACAGGAACCGAATTTGCTCTCTACGGAGAAGTTGCATTTAGTCGGGTCGTTGAATGCTTTTCTGGGCAACGGTACACCAAGATGCTAGGTCGGTACACTCCGATTGGCTTTCAACTAAATTATTACACTTCCCCACTCACTAAGTTCTCCTTAAACACTTAAGGGCTCCTTCTTAATTAATCTCCTAGCTTTTAGTCACTATCCCAAAATCAACGTGTTTTCTTGGACCTCGATTTTAAGAGAAATTTTTCAGAGAATTTTTCATTTAAGAACATTTTTCAAACTTCATATTCAAGAGCATCATTGCTTACATTATTCGGTCAATATTGCTTGATATAACTCTACAAAGTCTGGCAACACTCGTATAAATCAAAAACGCTTCTAAAGTAAACATCGATACAAAAAACAATAGTTATGAAGGGGAAGACAGCAGTGTTGAAATTCTAGGAACGGCAACGTTTCGACACCACGGATCATTTTAAGGTAAGAACTACAAGGAACAGAAGGAACAGGCAGCAGATGGCAGACAATATGGGGCAGCAGATGTGTTAGGATTTTATGTGTACTTTCACGATTCCAATACAACCTTTCTCAAACTTCGGGGGAAAATACAAAAATCGAGGAGTAAACAGACTCAAAACTGAGTTACCGTTCAGGATTGCCAGGGCACATCAGAGTGGATTACGAGTGGCTCAGGTTTGAATGATGGCAGCAACGTAGTTTGAAAAATAAGAGATGGATAAGGTATCTGTGTTTTGCGGTGAAGAACGGTGAGTTAATATCCTCCAATATTGTTGTATCACCGATCCCTGGAGAGGATGATGATTAATTTTTTCTTTTGTAAAAGAGGAGTAATCAATCATTTTTTGACTAAACTGTAACCACATTCTGTTTTCCTTTTCACCTTATTTATTACAATGTTGATTTATTAATTCTATCGCAATAGAATAATTTTGCGAATATTACTAGCTTTCAACGTATCAGTATTCTCTAAAAAGAACTGCCTACATTGATTAAAAATGCTAAGAAGTGACATCAACAACACATTCCAAGACTAAAGATTGGAGATGGTTCAACGTTACGTAACAAAACATGTTACTCGCTATTTGATCTTAGTAGTTAAAAAGCCAACGTTGTTAAGAGTGAAGATCAGTAGCTTCTTCGCGAATGAAGGGTCGCGGGTAAAGTTACTATATGAAGTTAGTAGTTGAAAATCAACCTTAAATAAGTAAAGAAAAACGGACTTCAGGACATTGTGGCCCAAGCAATGCCAGGGGCATTGCCGGAATACCTCCTCCCCTCACTCCACCGGCACGGTCTCATGTGCGAGGTGATTCGAGAATATGGATTGAAATTCATGGGAAAGAAACCTGTAGCAAAAAACGAAAGTATTTGTTAACTAGAAACATTTTCAGCTACTGTGACGTCATGGATACTCACAGCGACCACAGACACAGAGCTTTCGTATAACAAATATATTTATTAACAAGAAAACAAAACAAATATATACACTTAACAATCTACTTACACCCTAGCTCTGATAGACCTACTATCCCCTGATCGCGGGAGCGATCCAAACCCGATTGAAGATGGTTTTGATTGTGGCATTCGCCACTTCTACTTTTGAAGCGCGCACAAAGCCAAGCTTCCGTGACCGGATGTCACGCTGGGACACAAAGTCCGTTCTGGCGCATCAACGGCTGGTTTGCCTCGATCGCAGGAGCGATCTTATCCGATTGAGAATCGGCGTGAATCGTGGCACTCAACCACTCTTCACCTCGGAGCACGCACACAGCATCGCTCCCCCGTGACCGCAGTCACCCAAGGACACAAAGTCCGCAGGCTTCGTCAACTAATGACTCCAGCCTCGCGAGCCTGGCTCGCATATGCACCGTCTTGGCGCCAAGTTTTGTGCACACGCACGAGGTTTTCCCACCGTCTCCAGAACCTGCCTACTGGCTCCGTACACTCTGTTATATAGGCGAGGCCCACGTGACCTCCTACGTCACGCCACCCCCTCGCTTGTTATAACAGTGAAAAGCTTCTATAAGTCGGAAGACACCCAAAGCCTTGTGTCTCCCGTCTCCGCGTTCTTCCCTTTACGGAAAAACCCTTCTTCCTGTGGCGAGACTAATCCGCAACCAAGCGTCCCCAAATAGATGCCATGAGGCACGCTGGCTAATACGTTACACTACATTGTTCGGGCGTTAATAATAGGAAAACTAAACACGTTTAGTGTTTAATACCTTTACGGTTATGAACAGTTTCAGACAAGACCATCACGATGAACACTGTTGGCTTTCACTCAGATGCACTTACACTACCACATAAGCCGGAAGACCATTCGGGAGCCTAGAGCTTGTACCGGCTGGGGCGGAGCCACGCTGTTGTCAGATATCTGGTTGAGGAAAAAATTCTCGGAAGACGAAGTGGGTTCGCGGCGAATCTCATCAACCAGCGGGGAAAGATAACCGTCAAATGCTGTGATAAACACATGCACTTCACCTACAGTACTAATTACTTTAGTAGTTGACGCGCACACAGTCACGAATCAATCAAACATTGAAAAATGCGGGCGATCCCTTACCCGAATCTAGCATTCCGAGATCTGACCTTGAATTGTTGTAAGTCACACATCTTGCGTCGTGTTTCTCGCTGCAGGGGCACTCATGAGCTGAGCTCACTCGCATATAGATATCGCGCAAGACATCTCAGTTATCAGTAAGTCCTAGCCAGAGCCGATAGCGCGTCTGCACGAATGAACTCGTCCAAAGGCTCCCGAAGACACGTACAATCTCATCCAGAGGTTCTCGGTGACAACCTGACAGCGTAATAACTCGACCAGAGGCTACCTCGCACGAAACTGTTTTGTGTATTAATTTGTCTTCGTATTAACTCATATCGAGCAGTCAAAGGTTTAAGGCCGCTGTTGTGGTAGGCCTGCTCCATCGCGTTCCCCGCAGCCGCCGGGTGGCGCGATCGCCCACGCCCTCCGCCCCCGCGAAGAGAGGTGGTTGCGGCGACCCTCGGGGGGGGGGCGGGGGCTGAGCAGGTGTGGGCGGCGACGGATCGTATCAGCTCCCCACTTTCCCCCAGATTCCGCCCCCTCCCTACACCCCACCCGCGTGCGCGGTTGCCAATTACCGCCGTAATGACGTCATTAATACGCCGGCCGCTGTAATCGTCGTACAAACGCCGGCCGGACGTGCGGCGCGCGAGCGGTTTTCAGCGTCACAATCGATGGAAGCGGCAGCCCTTATCGCCCATCCGCCGCCCCGCCCGCGCGCAGCCTCAACAGCGCCAAACGAACCGTACAAAAAAATGTTTCAATAACAACATTTATTAACAACATAATTATAACTAAAAAGTTATTTATGACGAGAGTGGCAATTGTAATTATATTAAAATATTCACTATTAAAATACACTAAAATTGTCAAGAAAAGACAAAATAAGAAATAAAGAAATAAGAAAGAAGCTAAAAACATCATTGAAGACTTTATAAAGGATCAATAGAAATGGCAAAATCATATAGAAAGGAGCCAACCATGTTTCCGAAATAGGTGCTGAAGTGTACACTGAGAGGTAAAAGATAAAGAGGCCAACCAAACAAGAAATGGGAAGACCAGGAAAACGTTCACTGTGACTTCGGAACTACTGGAACAAAAATAATAGGTCATAGGTCTATACCTAGACAACTCATTATTGAGTTTGAAAGCACGTACTATGGATTATTATACTGTATTTTCCAATTAATGAAATTCGTTACGATCTGATTCACTACACATACGATAGTCTGATAATTAATTTGAAAATAAAACAAAAGTTCCACCAAAAAAACTAACGATACATTTTATGCCCAAACTCTTCACTTTATGCTCAAAGGTAGACTAGACAGGCAAATATGTTTTGTTTATAATTTATTTCATTATGCTCTGGCGTATCACAAATGAAAATAACATTAATACTAAATTCATCGCCGGAGGCGTGACGTTAAAATTGGTTATTACATGTTTATGTACAGATTGATGGTGACTCCAGCATTTAACCCAGTAATCTATTGAGAAGGAATTTAATATATTTATACGCCACGGTGTGGTAAAGCGACCGCTCCCCTCGGTAAACATAAAATATTTTGATTATTATTTCGGAAGACAGCAATGAGATGGTGAGATTGTTTCGTGAAGCATGTGATGATACTGACGAATTCTTTCAAGTGGTGGTGTAAAATATGTAAATTAAAAGAGTTAGATCGCATTTTTGTGAGAATTCAAGTACTTGGATGTTGAACGACCCTGAATATTGTTCGATGCATTGGAATGAAATTTAGGCATATTTCTTGTAAAAATCACTAAAATTACAGCGCAAATCATTACAACGTAACCAACAGGCGGCGTCGCTAGTCGAATTCATAAACTACGATCCGTGAAGTGACGGAGGTTAAGGAAATTCGAGACACGCCGGTTCCTGGTTGGGTGACCGACTAGGAATCTCGGGATCTACCGGCATCGAGCCCCTGGTCGACGGGATAAAAGGCACTGACTGAATGCGGCGTGACGAGATTTGGCAAAGAAAGTAATTCCTTCCCATTAGAAACGGAGGATTACTCCAGGCAATGCGTTCATCGCTCAACAAGGGTTAATGAGATGCGTTGCGGCAACAATAACGCAACACATTATTTTAAAAGACATCACGCGGCAACGGGTAGAAGAGGTGAAGAAGAGCAACTGCCAACAATGCTCAGTTTTCAATGTAGTAGAGTCTCATAGAGCTTCAAGTTCAGAATTAAAATTATTTGCTGAAGCCAAAGTGATGTTAACGTACGGCCCGGAGTTACTACAGAGTAACAATAAAAATTATAAAGGAATTTGAACACATGATACAATTCGTATTTTGAGAAATTAAATATATTTAAAATAGGTATTTTCACAGTTTTAGTCCATGATGTTTAAAGAGTAGTGTAAATTATGTTTGTTGTGTAATGTATGATGTATGATACTTGGTACTGAAGGCGAGATTTGTCTCTTAAGTAAAATAAATTGACGAGCTCATATGGTGATAAGAGTAAGGGTTTAACGAAATTTCATCCAGATTTTCCATATTTAACTACACATAAAATATAATAATAATAATAATAATAATAATAATAATAGACGCATTTTTTATTCCGTAGAAACAGAAAAATGGATCAATATAAATATCGGAATCCCCGGGGTGTAATAATATCTACCGATGGAAATCGACTTTGGAAGTGGGAAGTATGCTGAGAGGTATTAATTACAAGAATTAATAAGAGCGAAAGCACCCGGGCTCAGTTGCCTTCCAAGCGTGAGGCACGTTAGTAGTTTTCACAAAATATGCATCCGGTTTCAACAGACGTATCGTATCACAGCCTGATTGTATTGCTTACACACAGTCTCTCTCAAGTGATATTGTGATGAACAATGATTAAAATAATATTTTTTAACACAATTTCTCAAATTAGCATATTTGCAACGCATGCTCCACTGAGTGTTCAGCTTTAATACCAGCTTTAATATGCGCATTCTATCAGAAACGGCCTCCTTGAGAGAACGTTTACGCACCCAGTCGCTTCGTCGCAGCCCTCCTCCCCCGTGCCGCAGAGCTCCGAATGCCAATTGCCGGCGTCTCGGCGCCCCGACCAGAAGTCGCCCGTGAAGCAATCTACTCTGACGTCAGGGAGACGTCGCTGCTGCTCCCACAGACAGTTGACAATAGGCCCAGGAAGCGCTTTTGCGCCCGCCAGCAGACGGCGCCCCCTCCGAGAAAGGGCAGGCGCTTCACGAATCTACGAGGCATAATTTATGTACTTTGGACTGGACGCTGTGGCATACAATGACGGGTGGGAGGCTGTTAGTGATTCCGGGCGCATCAACTGACAAGATTATTAGTCACGTAAGTGTAGGGCTTAATTTTTCCTTGGAAGGTGGCGGTGATCTTTCTCTGCTACGTGGTCAGATCTAGCGACGATATACCGTCGGCTAGCGGGAGTATACCGTACCAGGTAACCATCGGGGCACCACCCCAGACGGGACAATCTCTAAACTCTCAGCCGGTGTCCCGGCATGTGTGGAAGTGTAGTGTATATTAGTGTGTGTGTGTGTGTGTGAGTGTGTGTGTGTGTGTGTGTGTAAGAGATAGGTCAAGGGAGAAAGGAAAGATCGTACGCAATTCGTGGCCCGTTTGTCAGGGTACCACTCTGGTATTCGCTTGATGTTGATCGGAGAAACCAAGGAAAACTACCGATCACAGCCGGCTGCTAGAATTATCCTCCAAGCAGCGACAAAATTCTACCGAGTTATGTTGGTAATGTTGATAATCCTGCCACCTACCTCAAACCTACGATCTACCGGTCAAAGGCACTGCAGTGAACAACAGTTGATGCTGAACAATCTGCCTCCGAGCGTTCCTGTAGGTGGGTGGGGCGTGGGCGGGGCGCGGGCGGGGGAGGACGCAGGCGTAAGGCGAGGTGTGGCCCGTAGCGGGGAGGGGAGGGGAAAAGTGGGCTGGGATGGGGCGGCAGCGACACGGGACGGGGCGAGGCGGGGAGATGAAGGGAGGTGTTGGAAGTGTGGGGAAGGTGGGGGAGGCGGGGCGGGGGCGAAGCGGGGCGAAGCGGGGGTTGGGTGAGGCGAGGCGGAGCGCGGTCGGAGCGGGGCGTTGCGGGGCGGGCGTTGCAGGGAGGGGCGGGGTCGGGGTGGTGCGTGGTGGCGGGGAGGGCGTGGCGGCACTGGGGTCGCGTGATGAGGGTGCGGAGAGAGCTGCACGCTGTCATTAGTTCGTGTCCCCGAGCGCTGTCCGCGCGCGTAGAAGCACGTAGCCTCGCATAATCATGGATCCATAGCCTCGCTCTCGCCACCCGCACTCTGGTCGCCACTCTCCATGCTGGGCCTGCGGAGAGAGCGGCCCTACGCCAGACGATGAAGAAACCATGATTGACATTGCCTCCCTCTCGTCTCCTCTTTCCATTTCCTATTCAGCACTCTCCCCTCTCCACTCTCCACTCCTCTCCTGCTGTCGAAAGAATTGGTGGAATGAATAAAAGTAAGCAATTACTCTTTGCTCCGAGTTTCGGAGATCCTAGAGTTCCGGAGAGCAATTGCTTACCCACTTTATTCATACGAAACTGAATTTCGTATGAATAAAGTGGGTAAGCAATTGCTCAGTCTCTGAGCACTTGCTCCATCTCTGAGCGTACTCGCAACTGGCGAGCATATGCTCAGAATTGATATGAATAAAGTTACGTGTTTACTCTCTGGAGTGAGCACTTGCTCCAAAATTTTGGAGGGACCTTAGTAGCAGACTCACGTTTGGTAAGTAAGGTTAAATTGGCCGATTTTTTTACCGTGTGTTGATATGCAGATGCAGCGGACTAAAACAACACAAGATAAGGCGAAATTCCCGTGATGTACACTATTAGAATCTTTGCCGATTCGAAAAGGACAATGTATGGTTGGTACGATTTTTATCGGCGTTTGCTTTCAGGCGCTTTAATATTGCATATCTTCTATGTTAATTGGTCATTGCTCTTTTCTACTTGGAATTTTTCGGGGTAATTTTTTTTTTCAACTTTGTAATGTTTGCCACAGCGTACCTCCGAAAGCTGTCTCTTTTCAAAAATAATTTTATATTCGCTTAGCATTTCGGCAAAACCTAGCTGGGCCTCTGGCGCCTGTTTTTCGTTACTGCTACTTATATTTGAATTTAAAGAACGAGACAACAAACCAATGCTCTTTATTCCGCACAAATGTGTGCAACGCGCTAACGTATGTAACCTCTTTGCTGCTCAAGCAACCAATTTTTAAAACTTTTAGCCTGCATTATCACTTGTTCACAACGAGCAAATGCTCGCGAGACATAAGTAAGTTCCTCGGAGACATACAAAGGTTTTATTCATACGAAATTGAGCTTCTGCTTAGTACCGCGGAGTAGACTCCCTTTGCTCCGGAGCAAGTACTCCTGAGCAAATGCTCATTTTTTTCATATAACCCAATAATTCGCGGTCCTGCAGAAGTATCAACTAAGGTAATCGTTGATGGTTAAAACTGGATGAAATAAAGCACAAGATAACGGGAGCTGATATTAATAAAAATCACACAAAATGCTGCTGTTAGTTTTCAACAAGATCGAAATGTTAATGAACCTTTCTCGTTAATGCCTTGAAACAGTTCTCCTCGCTTCGCGATACTTCGTAAGAAGTGTTATTGGAAAATATTGTTCTACATGCCACTAATACTCTTTAGAATAATTTTTGTAGAAATATTATGCTACATATTATATATATTTTGACTTTTTTGTTACAGTTCTGCGCGAAGGAAATGAAAACAATGTCTACCAGAATCACATGCGCAGACAGTACAAAAAATACTATGTTGAGAACTAAACGTTTATATGTGAATAATATTTCTATAAAAATGAAAATATTGTCAACATTTAATTTTAAAGAATACCAGTTTCACATATGAAACACCAATATCTTTCTGTTTTTACACTTCATTTCATTATACTGCTGGCTTGCAATTGTCTCATTTTTATATACCTTAATCAGTTTTTATTTCACACCGATGAGAACTTTATGTGTGTTACGAGACGAGGTTTTGAGGAAAAATTTATTTTAAATGATTATTAAACGACATTTCTCTAATATCCTTTTATACGATCTTGCCAGCGCCACACATTTCTAGTAGGTTTTGGACCTTGCAAATAGGTTTTGGACAACCAAACTACGTAATGTACAAATGATGGCAGATAAGCATTAATTCTATTAATTTTACTATTTCATTACCATTAAGACTGTGTACTTCAAAATCAGTAAATAATAGCCAGCGACAGAACATCTGGGACGCAAAAATTAATTTCAAATTTGGTTCAATATAAAGTTTTGCTTTCTTTTAAGAGGAAAAGCCTTAATGTTTTAAATATGTAGATTGTGACTTAAAGATAATATTTTAAAAATCCATTCTCGTAATTAATATTTTAAATACACATTTTAGGAAGGAATATGTCAAAAAATTCGAAGGTCAGAGAAGAATCCGAACAGAAATTGCTTGAGATCATTTCATCAATCAACGCCAACCACCAAAAAATAAATGTTCAGTATTACGTTTCAAATAACATTACTGGTTATTAAAAGAGCTCTGTCAAGTTAAATATGGCACTACCGAAAAAAATGATTTTTTCGACATACCTCACCTTTGCTGCCATCACATCATGTTGAAGCTCTAGTTAGGTACGATTTTTGTTGTTTTACCTGTGCAGATATCTTGATGAGAAATGACCTAAATTGTGTTGAACACCGAAATATAAGGTGATTACCTGAAACAAAGTAAAACAAGTTGTAAGATGAATATCTCAACCATAATAAAAATAGTTAACAAACACAATTTTTTAATATTCACTACAATAGGACCTTCAATTCGTAGTTGAAGTTTTAATTTAGTTACAAATTAAATATATATTTGAATAGATGGCTGCAGCATATTTTCGGTTAGACTTTTAATTGGAAATTTTGCTTTATTCAACTCAATTTTACTATTCATATACACCAACTGTGTTATTAATTAAGTAGAGTATACAAATTGTATATCGGTAAGGTGAACTTGATGGTCTTCTTTACATTTTTTTAGTTATGATGATACATTTTGAGTCATTTTTCATGGAAGAATCTGTTCAAAAAATAAATGTATATTTCAATCAAGAAACCTTATTATCCGAATTTAAATCAATTGTTAATTTGTTGCAACTAGTTTCTCTGCAAACAACATTATCGCCAAATGTGTTTTCACCGCTCCCACTTCTGTGGCTTCAACCCGCTTGCCACAAAATGTGGAGGGAAGGCGGAGTCACATTGGCATTGCGTTGGGTTTTGACATAAATCAGAATTATCTTTTATCTCATTTGTGGAAATGTCCGTTTAAATCATCTATTGTTCTCGTGGGAGACTCATTATTTACACGCAGAGAAAGAACTGTCAGATATGTTCTTCATCCAGAGAGTAACGAAAATAAAGAGCAAACACTGCAATAGAACAATGACCTGCCTCCATTAACTATTAAATTACTTTAGGTTGTGTAACAAATAATGTCACAGGGTTGCAAATTTTTGAAGAAACTGTATTAATTTTTCTGCTATTCGCCTACTAACTCACTTTTCTCTAAAATCAAATAATTAAATAAGAAATCAGATAACTAAAGAAAATTCTACGGCACACTTTTACTTCTAATTTTCGACCGTCTCTCATGATTCTTTGTTCAATTCTATATAACTTTTTTTGGTGATAGCAGAATGGAAAAAATTAACAAGTTGTCATCTTTGAAAATTGCATTTCAACAAATGCCAAGAATTTAACGTTAGTCAATTACAATTCATATTTCAACAGTTACAATTTGGTCATTGATTCATACAGATTAAAACTCACAACACATTTCAAGCATTTCTCTTAAAACTTATTTCAATGTGTTTTTTTTATTTCCGTATAGCTTGGTTTTTAAAACCCTACACGTACTTTCTTTGCGTTCCTCTTTGTCTTTTGTTCGTTTCCTTGTGATACAACTTTCTTTCTGTAAGTAGTTATTCCCTGCAAATTTTCTGAAAACCAATACTCAAGAAAGATCGTCTTAAGTCGTTCGCCCTTGCGTAAAACGAGATCTTCCTAATTAGTGACAATTCTCATGAAGAAAGTAGAGGTAAACAAAGTTGTTTTCCGACACAATATAGTTAAGATAAATACACTTTATTTGTTTTCCCACTCTAAGACAAGTTTCGTAAATTTGAATGAAGAAAACCCAGACAGAACTGAAGTCTTCATCTTTTTAACACTGAAGTGAATGAAAGAAAGAGAAGGGAAAGGTACAGATCTCCTTCTTTGTCACTCTTTTTGTTTATAAAATTCACGTGCAGCGTAGTGTGTCCTTCGTGGGTGGCCCGGGATTTCCCATAACTTACAGTTAATGATCAGTAGGTCGACGGGTGGGCGAGTTCGAGAGGGTGTGTTGGCGCTTTTCCGGTGCGCGAGGATTTGCAGGTCATAAACAAGGGGTGGGTATCCCCCAAAGCGTCCCTTCCGAGCTGCAGTTGTAAATGAAGGAACGGTTCAGTGACGGGCGCCGAAAGTGACCAGACCCGCGCCCCTGCCGGGCCTACGACCTTTGTGAGAAATAAGAGGGACGTTTAATAATCATTTCATCATCAAAATTCGGTAACGCCACAATACGCAGTACTTAAATATAAAATATTTTGCGCGATGTAATTGACCTTCGTCACTTAGAAGTTTGCCAACATTCACACAGAGGCCACAACTCATTTTCTCGTACTCCACGCGCGTAGACCACGCGTATTGTGCGAATCGGCCCGTTTCTCTCTATTCACCAATGTCATGAGCAACTCCGACCAACTCCGACCCGGAACTATGTGACATTCATCTGCTTCGTCAGTGGTAACACGGGATTCGTGCCCTAGGCTTGGGAATTCTCCCCAGGCATAGGCATTATTGGTGGCCGCTGCAACGGAAACTAAAGTCCGTAAACTATTTTAAACAGCAATAAGCATCACCTGTGATTCTAATATTTCTTTTAAAAAAAATACTGTAAAAAACAACCACGGCAAAAACCGCATTTACAAATTGCTGTCACCGTCCTCGCCCACCGCCCTCGTCCACCGCCCTCGTCCACCAAACCACCCTTGCCCCTACTTCTAATAACTCCATAGCTGCGCCACGGTTCTCACAAGTGCTATCACACCACCACCTTTACCATCCCCG
>BOPP01000127.1:1290637-1304981 GCA_017312745.1 Gryllus bimaculatus | reverse complement strand
AGCGCTTGATAAGACAAAGTAAGAAACTAACTAATGTCTTCCTGTAATGCAATTTGTAAATGGTAATTCTTTATATTTGTCAAGAATATCATACATGGTGTTAAGAGTTTTGTGTTGTTCGACATAAAACAGCTTACATTTACTGCAGTTGTGTGGTTAATTTTTTTTTCAATTGTTTAGGGCAATTTTCAAATTGATAATCAAATGTGTTACGAATCGTGAAGGAGACCAGTGAAATCCGTGCTCTACCGGCCATGTTCCTTTTAAAGCTTATTTTCTCAAAACGTTTACTTTACAAAACGATTTCCATTTCATTTATTAACTATTACTTAGATATCCTTCTAATTTCTTTGGAAATATTATACGATTCACTGTATGTACAATACATTACAGCATAAGGTATAGCTATCTTATATACATAAATACATTTATACTGATAAAAATCAATTTTCTAAAATATTGATTAGTGTAATATTCTTGATACTGTTTTGGAATTTATTTGTTATGTTATCTTGTGCCTCCAGTCTTCTGTCTACAATTCGTATGTAAGAATACAAATTGTTCACTAAAAGGAAAGCACAATAAAAGTCAATTATTTTAGCGGTAAACTATAGAAGCAATATATGTATACAAATATTTAGGAACGTTGGTGCCACTTTAATAAACCGTAGTTCGGGGGGAGGCAACGTTCACTTTCAAACTTCGCCTAACATAAATCGGCCTCCACGTATTCCAAGCTGTGCATTTGTGCAGTTATTCTAAATACTGACAATAAAAGAAATTTGAATGCCTAAAGAGCAAATTGTCTCTCTGTCCTAGCAGAATTGTCACATGTGTCAGACTGCGGAAGAAGTGGGCTACGCGCTCACTCTCACCTACCGCGAAATCAATTTTTTTAGCAAATTATTTAGTTAAACAATTTATTTATGTAACAATACTAATTATTGACAAACAATAATATTTTTTATTATTATTATTATTATTAGTATTCAATATTATGCAGAAGAAACTAATTTTGTGTGTCTTGATCACAATGAGAATTTCAGCGGTAACATTTCTTAAACTATAAACAATACCATATACCATACAATAAATACCATAAATTATATACCATGCAATAAAATGTTAGTTAACTTCAAGTTCGTTAGGGTAATTTGTATATTATTACCTGTAAATAAAAATATTTCGTGCTCTGGCATAAATTAGTTGTCGACCTGATTCAATTACAAGTTTTTCTGAGGCAAATGAAGTAAAGCTCTGTACAATAATATTAAGAAACCTTAATAATTCATGTGGATTCAAAATCTGCGCGCGAATATTGCTGAGAATATGTTTCTCTTGTCGCGAAGAGCTTCAGTGTTCTGTGATTTGCCAAAGCGCTTAAGAAACGTTGTTCCACTTACAGTAATAACGTACAATTAATTTGAAGATAATTTTTCAGGTTGGTCAAGAATTTCACTGCAGACAATTATAATAGACGATCCCCACGTCAAAAAGTGTCTACCTGCGAACTGCTGTCAACTCATATAATTTTGTCAAATAACGTCACTAGTCATGACGTAAAAATGTTGAATTGACGTCTGTTTTAATATTGGAGTTGTTTAACAGTCCACTGTCGATCTCACATGTTCCGATCTCTCGTGTTCCCAATAAGTTTCATATTTGAACAAAATACCGTTTACTTCTCAGAAGTGTCAAATGACAACTCACTCTCTTCGAACGATACTCTCTAGAACAGTCTGAAAATCAATGGATAATAATACATTCACAAAAGATGTTCCGGTTTTTTAATCATTTTTGAATGTCCAAAAATTACCTCAGGACTGTCCTGTATTTTAAACAGGTTATATTTCCTTCAGTTTCTGATTACATGAGCTCTTGTTGAGCCTCGGTAATCTTTTTTTTCATTTACACAGAAGTTAACCATAGCTTTTCATCACAACTGGCTTCAAAACTAAAATACGAACACTCTGCAAGGGCAACACAACAGTACTCTGAGTGATTTGTTTCGATACCCAATGACAATAATTGGCAAAAGTTTTCAGCCTGATATTTCATCTACCCTCTTTTCGCCATCTGAAATTTTTTCCAAGTAGTCTCAAACTTCTAAAACTAAATGGCTTTTTTAGGAGTATTTCCTTCCATATACACAATCGTAGAACAATTGGGCTCCATGCGACCAGTCTCGTCACCAGTATATTTGAAAGTTAAATTATTAATGTTCAATTTTACTGATAGTGGCGACTAGATAGAGGTGTTGATGTAGTGGTGCGTTGAGGTTGAAAAATCTAACATATAAAATTATCTGTGCGTTTTGGCCAAAGTTCCACAATAAGTTAAGACGTAATTTGATCTATTGCACATTTTCATCTCCGCAGCACATTCCAGGCGTCATTGAACAACTGTAGTGATCTCCATATGAGACCAAATCTCTGTGCTCCATTTGGACCTCCAGTACGCGCACGTGGCACGTCTGCACATGTGCACGTGCCGCACCTCTTGTCAGCCACGCAATCTCGCAGTGGGGTCGACGTGATGAACACTTCCGAGAAGTTTCGTCAAGAGAGAGCACACTGGCAGAGGTGGGAGCAAAGGGTTTACACATCTAGAGCGTTCTTCCCCCGGCTACAATCAGCCCTCCCAGACACCTCCTCTCACACACTCACATGGAAACGACCCTATGATGAGAGTGCGACATCCTAGTACCGATGACGGCTTTAAAATATAACCCACTTGTTCGCGAAGAAAGACAAAACGTTGGACGTTTCCTGAAGAATGAGACCTTTTAAAAAATTGTTGCAGGTGGAAATATTATGCAGCATGAAAAATGCTTTTTTGGGAACAATTCGTTCCATTAGGGAGTGTTTTATTTCGCACTAGATGCCGTTAAAAACCGGCTAAAATGAAATGGAACCGGGCACAAAGAAAGTCGTTTATTATGGCAATATATCAGAGGCGGCGGGCTGGCTCGGTGGCTACTCCATTGCACGTAAGCTGCCATTTGTAACTGCTTTTCCGACCCCGGTTGGGACCGTAAACAACGCAAGTGGGAACAAAAGAAGGACGGGGGGGCGTGAATATGGATGGAAGTGGGACTGGCTTTCCATGCCATTCCCCAACTGAAAATTAATATTTTTGAAATTAAACCTTTTCGCGCTGAGGAACGAAAATGTCGGCATTGTTAAAAATGTGGGAGGAATACGAGACCCTACCATGTTGGTTGCAGTTCAGCCTTCAGCAAGGGATATTCAATGCAGAGGCACAGAGCGGCAAAAATGAAATATAGCAATATATGATAAATTAAGTAGTTCAGAAAACACATTTTAACACACCGAAAGATATTCACCGCTTCTTCCAGTGGGTAGAGATGTAGCAAGAGTATCAACTGCGTGTCACTAAAGCTTTGTTTCATATTTCTTGCACTGACGTCTCAAAGTGTACATTTTCCTTGAATTCACTCGACAAAAGCAATGTAAGGAAATAAGATATGAACAATTTTAAATAGAACAATTTTAAATCGGTGAACAGAAAAAAAACTGACAAAAAAGCAACGGAAAGAAAAACAAATTTTTGCAAAATTATTGAAAATTTGGTATAAGTTCACAATTTTAAGAAATTCTTGTTTATTTTCAAATGCAAAAAAGATAACGAACCAAAAAGCCAGTTTTGGAGGAAAAGAGTTCGCGTCTCTCAATTGCAACGACATATACCAGAAATATATTTAAGCATTTCTACATTCAGATCTCAACGCTAACCCTCTAAAAAGATGTAATGCTACGGGTTACAAAGAGCACACGCAATGCAAGACGCATGTTTACATGTGACGTAATATTATATTAAAGATAATATTAAGATAAGCAATTATGAATAATTGAGACAAGATAAGTAAATATTAAGAATAACGAGAATTAAAGCAGTGTTTCAGAGGTAAGCGCTAAGCTCGTACGTGACGAAATTAACCACTTATTAGGAGATAACAGCTCTCGCTCCATGAATGAATTCGGAAAATAGATGGCCATGAAAATGTATTACATCGACATGACACCAAAATATCCGAGATCGTATTGTTGAGGTGGTTCCAACACGTTTCTACCCTATATCCCTCCCTCAGTATAAAAAAGTAAATTAATAAGGACGCAAAAGGATTGCCCGTCTGAAACTTCCTGTAACGGTGTGTTAACTGCTTCTGTGTTCACAGAAGATCGCGTCGAGATCCTCAAAGGGACGCGACGGTTGATACGAGTTCGTTGCAGAGTAATTATTTTTTAGATTTAATTATTTTAGAAAACTCAAGACCATTGATATTGTTTGCAATGAACTTTTTACAAAATATATGCAGTTTTCACAAGTCGTTATAATTAAGAATCCTTACACCATAGTTTGCAGTGAGTAAAACAATTCCGACTGTTTACTCAAAGCTGATCAATTCGAGAACATTTTGGTAATATTTGTAGTACTTTACGAGTTAGTGTACTATAGTTTACTACATTACTCGTGTGATGAAATAGGTGTTGTCATTAGGTATATAATGAAGAGCCATAAAATGATGTTTATGGTCGACAACATTGATGCAAGAAAATCGCTATTTTTTCTTATGAAAACACAAAATAAATAATGTTTTTGTTTCAATAAATGCACGTATTATTTATATCAGTTTATTAATTTACAAAAATTTTAAAAAAAACAATGAAATCAAAATTTGAGTTGTAAACCTCGGAGATTTCCCCAACTCCCGCAATAATGGTCAGGAGCATCTGTTGGTCAGTATTACAAGTGTTACCAACAATACGAAGCCATTTTCACCATCGTCTCTTTGCGTTTTTAGGGCTGGCATGCCACAAAACCGTCGAGATGTCGACATCAGAGCTATCGAAACGACATCAATCGGACAACAAAGGGAATTCCAATTTCTGTCGCTACGGTATCCAAAAACTACAAGCACAAAAATAAGCTCAATTGGCTTTTAACTTTCAACTGCAGAACCACACAGTGAAATCATGTCAGGTCACGTATGTTTTCTCACTGAAATATTTTCCTCTTCTAAATGTCTGGCATTTCTAGTTTACTCACTCTCAGTACCTGTAATACGAGTTTTAATTAATCAAAAAATATATTCCAAAAAAATTTGTTCACAGGTGTCTTTTAAATTTTTGGGTTGTAAAATATTGTAAGAAAAATATTATAGGCAAAATAACTTTAATAAATATCACGTTGTACGGCACAATTCCCAGAACGTAAAAAAATACTAGTATTCATAAAGTAATGACAGTGTTGACCTTTTGAAGTGAAACATTGAGTTTAACGACATAACATCAACAAACAATTCAAACAGCAGAAATTACATTTTAAAAAAAAATAAAAGCTTGCCATATTTTATATGAAATAAAAAATGAAGAGATCTGATCTAGTATAAAGATATATTCTTTCAATATTCGAATTCAAAAAGCAACGTTCTCTACGGAATATTGATAAGATAGCACAAGTGCATTAAAAACATTAACTTATAAACCTATTGAAAAATGAAAAGTAGGTTGTACGAGAAGAACGGGCAAAGATAGAGAAAACCAGCTATTGCATCTAGAATAGCTCAAAGGTATTACATGAATGACATTTTGAAAGGCATAACACCTGTGAATATCGGAAGGGCAAGGGGTGTTCGGGCACGACCTATGAGCTTTTTAAATCGTATCGTGAGTGCGAATGTCATTCCACTGTCGTCGTTCATTCTGATACGTGTTGGCTCCTCATTTTTGAGCTCCACGTAATTCACCGAGCGAACAGACGTTCCGCTTGAACATGATCGTTCGACCTTCGATCTCTTAGTAAATCAGTTCTTTACGCAGTCATAGCCAAGCCTTTGCTCCATTTTCATGTATTGATTGCTGGTCCATTTTCATGCATTGATTCCGAGCACGTTGACTGCCGTCATTACTCCCTTAAATGTAATGCATGCTTTTCCTAGGGAGGTGGCGGTGATCTTCCCACGCTGGATGGCGACATCCGGCGCCGACCTACCCGGCTAGTGGGAAATTGGTATCTCCCACCAGCGGAGCATCGCCCCAGCCAGAACAAGCTCTAAGCTCCCGAACTGTCTCCCGGCATGCGTCGTAGTGTAGTGCATGTTAGTGTAAGTGTGTTTAAATAAGAGATAAGGATAGGACAAGGAAGAGGAAGGAAATATCGCGCGCTGTCTGTGGCCAGTGTGTTAGTGTACTGCTCCAAAATTCGCCTGCCGTTGATAGGAGAAATCACGAAAAATACCGATCAGAGCATCCGGTCTCTAGAATTCCCCGTCAGACAGCGACTGTATTCCATTTAGCTGATAAGCTAGTGTCGAAAGTCCTGGCACCGTCGAGACTCGAATCCTAGGACCTCCCAGTCAGAGGCACTGTCGTGACACAAGTTATTGCCCTGAACCACCTCTCCTGTCATTTTCATCAAATATCACACGAATAAAAAAATAAATTCTTTAAAGTCATTGAAAAACGACAAATATATAGTGTTTTCTATTAAAGGTTTTGACGAAGATCTGAGCTGCGATTGTCAGTACGCGTAGTATAGTACATTAGATTTAACTAGTAATCTTTGACTACTAGTTATATCTAATGTACTGACTAACGGTGGCTGGTGGCCTCAAATGTTGTTGGTACACATTAGACGGGATGATTCACAAAAATGTGGTGGGTAGCTGCGTCAACATACTCAGCGAGGTATCGTGAATACTTGAAAGCAGCTAAGAATTCCGAAACTGGTGAAGCTCATTCGGTCACGAACCACTCTAATAGGTATAGTTGTAATAAGTATTGTACATGTACAAGGCTTGTATAAAAGTTGTAGAAGAAGAAAGTGATGAGATGGAAAATTACCTTGGGTTAGAATGTTCATGTAATTGTAGCACACCATAGTGCATTTGGTATTGCACTAAGAAATTGGTTTTGCATAGTTTTCATTGTAATCATGTTTGCTATAAACCCATTTAACCATATCAGACAAACATACAGCAGTAGTAGTCTTATTAAAAGTCATACTATTTTTTAATAATTCAATAAATGTTTCTTCATATACCAACGCTGTTGGTGCATCAGTTTCGTGAATCGTTTTGTTTTGCTTGTTATGATTTTTAAATCATTGAACATTTTTGAAATTAAAAATAATTGCATACGTGAGTATATGCAGACTGCACTTAGCAGTCATTACAAAACAAATGCACGATAATGTACCTAACAAATCAATAGCTAATGTGAAGAAGCAAGAAGAAAACTATTGTCAAATGTTGAGAATGCTATTTCTCATGCAAGTGTACAGTTCATGGCAGGCACTAGAAGACGTTTGAAGTTCTAAACCGACACAGAACTTCCGTTACATCCCAAGTGATTTATTAAAGATTCATATTCCCAAAAAAGGCACAATAGTAAAATTAATACAATTTTAATCTCAATAAGAGAAATAGATAATCTATAAGTAACAGGGAAATAACAAGTAATAACAATATTTCGAAATATATTAAAAAATGTCTTTTGGGTTGGTCAAAGCACAATGTCCCAGAGAATTGTTAACATATTATTAGAGCAAATGTATGGCCGACCCATCAACTTCGAACAAATTATAGAACTTTTGGACCAGGAGAGTAAAGGAGTGACAAATCGCCTTATTAACAAAAATCAATTAAAACCCCAGGGCAGAGTCGTCTAACATACGCAACACGCGAGCTCTAAAAGACACGGTATTTTGATTAAAATGCGTAGAGCTTGTAAAAAAACAGAGAAGTCCATCGCCAATCCCCGTGATGGATTTCGAAAGCAGTAAACACTCTAATGGAATTGGGGTCTCGGGAAAGGGGGTAAGTTTGATGCAAAACACCGCAAAGCACGGCGCGCTACACGATGAAGCGGGGGAAGGCGGGAGCGCCAGTTGCGGGAGGAAAGCGGAATTCACGCGAACAGTTTCCTGAGAGAGAAAATACGTGGAACTTTTCCCCCACACACCTGTGTATAAGGTGCTCCAGGACAACTAATCACAACATTTCATTCTGATATTATATTTAAACGTTTTTAGATTATTTGTTCCTTCTTTCATGTTGAATCGTTCTCTATCTTTCATAATTTCTTACCATTTGTCCTTAACATTTTATCACTCTTTTCATTTTCAATTTCACTTTCTCTTTTTTCATTTTCACTTTCTCTTATGTTCATTATCAGCTTCTCTTTCCCTTCATTTTATTTTCACTTAAATTTTCTCTTCTTTTCATTTTCACCATCGCTTTCTCCTTATTTTCATTTGCTTCTCTTCTGCGTTTCATTTTTCTCCTTTTCTATTTTCCTTCTCACTTTCCCTCCTCATTTTCTCTGAAATACACATTTTCTACTCTTTCATGATTTTTACAACTCATCTCTCAGACATTCTGGAGCTCTTCACATGCCTTCTACATGCCTTCTTCTCATAATTCAGTCAGTTGTATTTAGAATACCACATCGTTTGTTAAGTCATTGAGCCTTTCATTCTGTAATCTAGGCCTTTTACAGTTCGTATCTGCCGCAAAATTGAAGAGAAAAACTTGCAGCATAGACAGAACCAAAAGTGAAATTATTGAAAAATAATGGTTTAATACATAAGATATGAAAACACATTTCCTCATAAAACCTATGTGAAGAGATTATTCAGCTGTCACGCAAATTTTTTTGAAGTACGCTGTATTTTAGCCATCATACGCGCTGCGCCAAATAAGAGAAGAACGATTCTCGAATATCTCGCGCTTTATTTGCATTGTTCCCCTCACCTTCTCAATACCTCCTGCTTTTCGCATTCCTTCCTTTGTCTTTTTTCATTTCATTCGAGTATGTGATATAGCGCGATCAACGTACCCCGACCCCTGAGGTCAGCGTTTTGGCAACCTGCAGCTTTTGGCCCAAAATGTGGCTGCTTCGATTTACCCAAAAGAGGAATTTGTAAGACAAGAGGATGCTCTGGAAAACCGTTCGTAATATTTACCGTTGCTCTACAAAGTTCTACAAAGAAGACGAGAAAAACGCCCATTGATTTGAAAAAAATGACAATTTATCGTTCGTTGAAATGATAAAAATTATTATTTAAAGATATAATTTTGCTTCCTTGAATGTTAAAATTGACTAATTTTACAAAAAATATGAGTTGGGTCAAAACGTCCCGACGTTGTAGTATGTGTCCCGGCATTTCATGTTGTAGACCAAAGGTTAAAATTAACGGAGGTGACACCGGTCAAGGAAGCGTGTTGCGTCTTTCACAGGTCAAAGTCATAGAGTTTTCAAGATGGCGGAAAACAATTGAAAGTGACCTTTCGCGGAGACTGGCCGCGCGGGCGGGTAAAGCGCGTCTTCAATGAAGACAATGGAGAGAGAGGCCATAAGTAGTGATTTTCACAAATTTTGGAAAAACATCAATACATCGATACTTCGATTCATCAACAAGAATGGATTTTCGGTGTTGAAAGTATTGAAAAAAACATGGATGTTTAAAATATCGTTGTGATAATTATGATGAAACATATCAGACTTAATTTCCTGCTACTAATGAGATACATAACACGTCAATATTTAATGTTAATTGTTTACAGTATATTGCGCTTTTCTTTTGTCATCTTAATTGTAGTATCAAAGAATGGTGAAAAAACATTGCATCTCAAATCCGGCGAGATTTATGTATTTTTCATTATTACAAAAAAATTAAAATACAAAGGTGAAAATAAATATTTTTGTCTTAAAAAATCTGCCCATAGAAATTCGGCTCTTTAAACAAAGTTACGAATAGTTTAAAAAACTTGTAATATTCGCATAATTTCTGTTTGAAATATACGCAAATTATAAAAAGATCAACATTTTCTCTAAAAATACTTCAAATGTTTTCCTGAAATATTTTATAGTTTAATAAAACAAAGAATTTTTAAAATAATGACGTATGTCTAATTGTTGTTTAACTATCAAAATTCTCTGAAATTGCAAGTTGAGACAATGCGGGAAAGTATGTGCTGTTAAGCACACTGGTTCTTTTATTAAATTCATTTCTTCACTATATGACACATAGTTGTTTTAAATGTCGTTCAGATTATAATCCTTTCTTCGGATTCCAAGTCCCGCGATTTTTCACAACCAAAAGAGAATTATCAATGATGAAGTGAGAAATGGTAAAAGATTTTCACTTATACATTAACAACGACCAAATATCTGAATAAGTGGAGTTCATGGGCTAGTACATTTTTGTACCATGGCGGTTTTACATTTTAAGCAAATTTATGTTCTACGTCTGTATTTCTTCAATGAGTATGTTTTTACATATCAAATCATGGTTGAATATCGGATAAGTTCACCATAAACGGTAACGGCACTACAATCTGACTGGTTTAAGGAAACATTACTTTCAACTGACTGGTGTAGTCACTATTTACAACAACCTTTATTTTAAGATATTGTTGGATTCTTGATGAGTTTAAATATCTTCTTCTGCAACAATTTAATTTTTCAAGATTTTGTTTTATAAAAGGTAAACTCATTTAGGAAAGTCTTATGCTAACTAATTTCTTACATTTTTAAGCAAGTTAAGACACACAATCTTTGTAAATTTGTGTTTATCCCCAGAAAGATTAATCTGATACACCTCCATTTAAAATTTCTTAAAACATGAATATGAATATCTAGTTTTTGAAATTTACTGCAAACCGCAGGCCTGTATTTCCATGTCCTTATGGCAAATGTTTCAAAGGTAAGTCTCCGATCTCTTACTGAAATTTTGAGCAGCTGTTTGCCTTTGTCTTTGCATCAAGAGTTATTTATATTACGAGAGATAAAAGAGGAATTTTATTTTATGAGTAGGAAAAGCAAAATAAAATCACTTTAGCTATGTGATATATACATATATACATATATACATATATACATATATACATATATACATATATACATATATACATATATACATATATATATATATACTATTTTTAAACAGTTTTACTGACTTGCATTTTAATCTAAGTATACAAATTATTTATTGGTGAATTATGTTACATTAATGCCAGTAGTAGGTGATGTAGAAAGTATTTTGTTTCCTATGTTACATTTTCGGTTTTATCTGAACATTTATGCGTCGTTTCAATTTTAAAACTAGTGGTAAAAATTTAATTTTTAGAACGCCCGACGTACCCTAAAAGTAATCGCCTTCACAAGTGGCTGTCTAGAAAAGCTGTTACGTTAAGCACTTTTCTTAAATAAGTTAAAATAAGATTAGCTTAAATGAGAAGCTTCTTCTCAAGAAAGTATAGTCTTGCGGAGAAAGATCCTAATGTCCAAATGGCGTGTTCTTAAGAGTGCAAAAATTGCATTAACGTCCTAAGATCAGTTTAGAATATTTAACACAAAAATATTATTCTCTGCTAAAAGAGCTCTGAGAGACCTAAGAGATACTTCTCAAATTATAGAAACTCTTAATTTATTTCAAATTCATATTACATACAATAGATAATAGAAATATTTAATAAAACTTAAAATAAAGACATAATACAATAAATAACAGAAAAGAAAAAAGAGTTAAGGAATTCTCCATTCAGACATATTCCTGCCTTTTGGCAAAAATGCTGATGCAAGACAATTAAAAAGCAAATAAACATGAAATAAAGTAGTAAATAGTAAAGTATATAGACCATACAATTTTCAGTTTTTGATAAAAAAATCAGACAAAATATATTAAATGGAATATAATAAGAAGTAAAGTATATGATAATAATGGAGGTTTTGGTTCTTTCATAGAAAAATATCCGGCAAAATGTTTCCGTGCGATGCCTCTTTTCTTCCATATTCTAGCTCGAGCTTCCATATTCGAGCACAGTTGCGCTTGCTCACATTTCCGACTTGGGCCAGTTGTTGTACACCCCATTTCTGGATTTGGAGGAGAAATAAGAGCGGAGTCCCCGAGGCCGCAGGGGTGCCAGGCTTGCCCAAATGGGAATGCACAAACGTGAAAGTAGCTCGTGCGGGCGTAATTGGTATGCCTGGTTTTCAAGAACTGGAGTATCTTGGCTGTCTAAGACCAAGTCGTGTATCATGGAAGGATACAAATATCAGATACATCATACAGTAGCCTGGAATCCGAATGCTTTTTAACAGATCCCGCTGACCAGGCTGCCCACACCTGAAGTACCTACGATAAAATTAGATTTAGATTTAGATTTATTTAGTCAAAAAACAGTAACTGTACGTGACGTATGGGGAGAACATTATCTGCGCATGTTTTCTTGAGTTCCAGAATCCCTTCCTGTCATTTTAATTATAAATAGTTAAAAAATGAGTAAAAGTTTAAAATAAATAAATAAAAATAAATTTAAAAAACGCAAGATTAGTAACATTTGAAAAAAATAGATGGTTTTGCTTCCGAGTATAGAAAATTTATTTTCATCAGTAAACGAATTGCAAGTATGATTTTTCTGCATTGCAATCAAAATAGTAACATCCTCGTCCTTAATTAAAAGGTGGGATTTAAAAATGTGCAGTATGCAACACCAAACAGTCACGAATGTCTGCGTATGACGAATTCACTCAATTTCAACAGTCACATAATCGTCAAGGTAATGAAAGAGGATTGGGGCAGCCTGAATTGTGCACTCTGTGGTATTGCTCTCTATTATAACAAATCCCCCACAACTCTTTCCATTTCACCGAGCAGTAGTTCATATTACTCCCCCGCAGAACCAAATGGATCTTTTAATTCAGCGTATAAAAATGAATAACTTCCTGTTCATTATTACTCCGCGGTTTAAATAAAGCGAATGATAATGGTTTAATTTTTCATCGCAAAAAATATTTCGGGGCAACAGTTGGAATCGGATACATTTTTTTAATAGCCAGCACTGATGATCTTCAGTTGAGTTACGGTCACTGTAATATATCACACCGCAGATGTATTATATTCGATAAAGTACTACCTGTATTTAATAAGTTAATTTAAAATTATAAGGTAGTAATAAGAACGATAAAACATTGCTTATCTATTTCGACTATATCCTTTCCAAGATTTAACTGTTAACCATCCATAATAGTTTTCCGAGTTTATTTACCTTATTTTTTACTCGCACAATGAACTTGCTCTTGAACATCTTTTTTTATTAGCCAACTGCACATCCCCATTAAGGACAAGGGCCTCCTGCTCGCGCAGGGAATTGTTAATTCTTCTTTAATGAAGTGATAGGATGATGATAATGAAGGGTGAAGGGACGGTCACAAATACATACATCCATGCCGAAGGGGAGATTCGTACCCGCGATCCTTCGATTCGAGATCGCCACATTACTGCCTTTGCGATCTCGGTTATCCGGATCGACTTGATCAACTTAAACATCTTCACGACAAAAATTATTATATTTCCTACCGTATTTCATCTCAGAACACTATAAGTATAAAATTCTGAAAATAAAAATGTATATAGTTATAATTTTCATCTTTATTACGTAAAAAAAGAAATGTTTTTATATATACTCATTTTACAGCGATATAAATGATTTAAATCATATTATAAAGTGTTGTATGGTATATTGTAATATTGTATTTAATAATCCGCTCCTAGAAATGTGATTCGCAAAATAAACAAAAACTAAAAACCTTTTTATAAAGAAGATGACAAAAAATGACAATAACAGGAAAGTTGAATTCCTTCTGTTCTTTGAATTCAAAATTCTGACTGTAGAGAGTCCTTGAAATGCTACTTTTCCCCCCAAATCCCGAATGACAATTATGTATAATTCTGTCAGTAAAGAATTCTACAATTTCTAAATTATGGCAACCATTATCAATAAAGAGAGAACCACAAGGATCCAATTATCATGTTACATATTGACCTTTAGTAAGCGGTTCGATATATGTGGAAATTATGGCGCGAAACTGTTTTATTGCGATCTTATTTCCCCTATCTCTGATTCCACCACATTTTTCCATCATAATCATTCATTCATTATTATCATCATTCATTATTATATCATAATAATTTGATGATAATACATTTCATAAACTGTGTAGCTTAAGAATGACTTGATAATAAAACGAGTTTACAAATCGTAAATGAGAACATTATTGCATTAATACAAGAATTAAGCACTTTCTAAAATTTGAAACTTGTGTATTTTTGTGTTTTTTGTATTGTGAAACTTGTGTATTTTTTCCTCATTCCCGTAAAACCTTAAATCCTTGCGCGTCGTCGCATGCGACAGTTGACCGGAAGGCTCGCGAGTCCGCGGTATTTTCGCGTGCATTCCGACTCCTCATTTCGATCGGCCTCCCCCCCCCCCTCTGCAGCGAGCGCCAGTTTAGATTATCGGCCGATTACCTGGCCT
>BOPP01000127.1:1258692-1278151 GCA_017312745.1 Gryllus bimaculatus | reverse complement strand
AGAGAGAAAGAGAGAGAGAGAGAGAGCGGGAAATAGCGAGAGAGGAGGGGGAGGTGAGAGAGGGAGGGAGGCTGGGAGGGAGGGACTGGGGGAGAAAGGGGGGAAGGAGAAAAATGGAGAGGAAGAGAGATAGAGAGAGGTAGAATGAGAGGAGAGAGAGAGGGAGCGAGATAGATCAAAACGAGCTACGACGAGGACACACGGTGTGATAGTGGATACGAGGAAGAGGAGTTGGGGTGGAGAAGTTGGAGAAAAAGAACCGCCAGCGCTAGGGGGAATGGAGAATGACGTTGAAGGCGGAGGTGACAAGGACGAGAGAGAAACGTGGTCAGGGAGAGTGTGTGGTCAGGGTGGAGGAATGAGGAGTGAGGGGATAAAGAGAGCAAGAGCAAAGTGAGACACGACGAGGACTGATATGTTGCGATAGCGGATGCGAGAAGAGCAGAATGCCTCCACACTTATTACATCGAATATATATTGTAACACGTCTGTTCGCATCAGCTTTACAAGCCCGTAACACCACATTTATTTAATATTTGTTTGCAAGGTTCATCTATCACGATCTTCTAGAAACATTTTCAGTCAAACGTGATACATACCACAACATATCAAATCAATACTAGGCGCCGATACTAGTAAACAGCTAAGTATTTTAATTTTTTTAATTACAAATGTATTTTATTTTCGTAGCAATTTTGAAAAAAAAGTTTTCATTATTTTAATATCATTAGGGAGCCTACAGTACAGGCACATTAACACAATCTGGTGCTGTCTCTTTCAGAATAAAAGTTTTGGGAAACCAAGCAGATGATACGTTATCAGCGATGTAAAGTTTGTAACAAATGCGCTTAGAATATGTACTATAATGTAAAAGTACCCTGCTTGTGCTCCAAGTTCGTCCTGAGCTCGTTCAATCAAATTAAAGGAAAATTGCATATTTCACTGAAGCATTTGCTGAAATTTGGAAATGGCTACAACGATATCCTGAGAAGCAAGCTCTATCACAGCACATAAACAGAGCGAATATTGGAAAATTTTAACTAAAATAGCTGCGGTGACCGAAAGAGAAAATTTATTGTTAATTAAATTGCATTCCTCCGGTTTCTATATAATTACTCCAATTACTCATTGGTTACCACATTCTAGTTTGCACGGCCTTGGTATTTAATAAAAGAGTAACGTTTTATCTATTTTGCAAGGAAGTTGTGTTTGGGTTCATAAACGTTTAACTTCTAGGAAATAACCAGAAACGTTTGCCTTCTAAATACTTTCCAGCGAGAGGGGAAATAATTATATCACGTACGATATATATTGATACAGACGTGGTATCTGAAGTTTTTTTCAATACATTTTCATACAAAAAACACAAAAAATATTTTGAATTTAAAGAACTGACAAATGCTAATGACTTTCACTGTACTGACAAATGTAATGATTAAATGACTTTCACTGTACAGTTGAGTGGTAGAAAAAAATCTGCTTCCAAAATTTTCCTAACAGGAACCCCTTAAAAATTTACCTTCAACTCTATCTTCTCTACTTATTTGAAAAACGTACAAATTTTGAGATATTTGAAGTTCTCAGAAACCGGGAGTTGAAAATTACGTTCATTTTAATTAAAAAGATTAATAAAAATTAAAGCTACCTAAATCTAGTGTTATTTCTATGACGTTTTGAAACTGTCAGCTGCATTCAAAAACAAACTGTTTACCAAACTCAGTTTCTGCGTACTTAAAAATCTAATCAAAAATATCATTATTGGAGACCTGAATTTTGGCAAAATGTTTTTTTCAATTATACATTGGCAACCTGAATGTCGAAAAAATTACGGAAGATAGAAGAAGGTGAAGAACATTTTGACATGCCAATCAATTATTTGATTTAATTAAATCTGTTGTCTCTCAAAGTGTGCATATACATAATGCTTTTAATCCTAGTAAAAAGTTATAATAATGAGTTTTGATACACAAAGTAAGTACAGTGATGGCAATGAAAAATAGTGAATACTGTGAGATGAGCTACTGAGAGGTTTGTACTACGAACGCTTTTTTTGTCCGCACCCTCGTAAACCATAATCACATCACAAAATTCCAGCACAAAAAACTAGTAAAATATAATTGACGTATTTGGTCGAACAGTACGTGTGTAGAGATTTCCTCCCCTTGGCTACCTTCGTAATACTGATGCATAATCTGCGAAAGCAGAAAGGTAGCACGTTGAGAAGAGTTTAATTAAATGATATTATTCAACCAATCAGAGGGATGAAAGCCCGCCACCTCCCTTCCTTCGGTCTTGACACAGACGCAGCCGATGACCGTAGCTACAAGGTACAAAAATCGCGCCAAAACAAGCACAAATCAAAATTTCCAATTCTGATCTTCACCTGATACAGTTACCTTCCACCTATATGACACCGTACGGCAGAACGCTCTTACTCTAATCTCAAAGCCATTAAAACTTTCTCACGAAACTGCGACAGAAATTAAAATCCGTCGCAAATTATGTTCGTCGAGCTTGTTTTCTTCATCAAAATAGCATGCTTCAACGACTTCTTTGTTACGAAATTTACTTTGAGCAAGAATAGGCGTGCCGATTACATTTAAAGGTTGCCGAGTGCGCATGCAAATCGTTTATAGTTTAAAGTACTCATAACTGAAGTTGTAGGAATGGGAATGTTTTCGAGAAAAACATACTAGATATAGAAGGAAAGAATATTTTTGGAACGTACTAGAAATTCGTTATACGCCAGCCTCAGCGTCTGGGTATGCCCCGCACGTCATTATTTTGTGAATCACCAACTTTCGAGGGCCCGAGCCGCCATTGCGTGAAAGCCGCGTGACTATTTCCGTCGATGCGCGAGGCGCGCAAGCCAAGTTGGTCGAAGAACTCTCGTCCAAACTTCACGTATATCATCCGCGAAATCCACGGAAGCTTTGTTACTTCCTCCCGGAAACTCGAGCTCAACTAATCCCCTGAGTGGCGCGTTGCCGAACCCAGCGAGCGACTACCCGGACAGAGTGACTACCCTGTCGGCGAGGGACTTGGATCTCGCCCCCACCCCGTCAACCACCCGAAAAACTAGGAGGTGCCTTCTCGGGGTCTAAAAGTGAACTCAGGAAGCTTTCGTTGGTCTAGATGCGCAAACAAAAACAATGTTTTAATACTCACAAACATCTTAACTTTTAAAAACGCATGTAACTGAACGGCCATGATGCTATATGAGTAAGTTATTAATGTTTTCCTAAATTTCTAGTTGAAGTAATGGCGAGACACTCTTAAGAACTTTAGCGACCGCCTCTAATACAGCATTCAAATCAAATTGGAAAGAATAAATAGTTGCAAGTATAAAGTCTTTTATTTAATTAAAAGTATTGTTTATTGAATTTCTTAGATAAGATGGTAGATTTTTCTAAAGTATTGAACAACACCTCACCGATAAGACGCAAATATTCGACTCGGTTGTTTTTTTCAACATTAGCTACAGCCCCGGGATACAAGCTTCAATGGCACTATGACCCAATGACCTGTAAATGTCTAGAACGTTATTAACTATTTTAAGTTAAATTCTGCTTTCTAATTCCGAGTTCAGTTTCAAACTCTCCTTCACAAGCAACGAAGTAGTGAGGTGGACTTGCGAAGCCTCGGAAAGGAAAGTTATTACAATTATTTAATTAGATTTTACTGGAATTCAGTGGAATTTTAAAATATTCTTCTTACGACTGACAAAATACTTGTTCGAGAATAATTGTTTACATATAAAGAAGAATTCAAGCAGAAATTCAACACACATGAGAATTTATATGATTCATAGAAAATGTGTCAAAGAGTCAAGAATCATATACGAATTAAAATAATGGCATCGTAAACAATCCGTAAAAGTATGACATGTATATATTTGAGTTATGATAGCGAAATTTCCCGAGTAACTAAAGTAGATTACTTCAAAATAATCACTGTTTCTTTCATGTAGTTAATACTGCGCATTAAAAAAAATACGAATTCGTTTTCTGAAATAAATATTCCAGAAGTATTTTATTGCGATATATTTTACGATAAAATATCACAATGCTTTAATGTTTTAAATTTGTATTTAGAATATATTCTACTCACAATATTTTTATGTTTAATCTCTTATATAATTCTATAAGATACTTTACTTTTTTCAATATTTAATTACATTCACTTATTTGGACTAAACACCTTCATAGTTGTCAATTAATTTTTGTAATAAAATCCAAGCACAATTTCGTACACATTCTAATTCATTTTGATTCTTAAATACCAACATTCCTCGCCTAGGCATTTCTAGCGCCAGCTCCTTGTTAGAAGAGCACGCCCATCATACGAGCACCATCCTTCAGCCGCCGTCTTCCCCGCGGCTCTTTGGGAATGAAATGAAATTACGTATGCGCCAACTTCTTGACACGCAGCAAGTTTTCTCTGGGGCGCCGATCACTTTTCTTTGCTTCTCTTCTACAAATGAACTTGCCGGATTATTTCCAGCGCATCCATTTCGCTTTGGAAGACATTTCGCATGGTGGTGAATCCAGCGGGAAATTGCTAACACGAAGTGTTCCTCGTTACGGCTAGAAATTTCCCGGATGAGTGATCTGCGGAAAGACTTCTTCCGACATTTGTGAAGATACAAGAATGTTGAAGTTCTGAGAGGAAGTTGTAATAAGACAAAGCAAGTCTTACAGCGATGCTTTCTTTTTGTGAAGAAGTGGACTATTTTTCATAGGAGGGGAGATGTCTGGTTGAACATTAATGTTTTCTGAGAAAAATAGCGTCGTGTGCTTAAAGCAATAATCGGAATTAAAATTTAAAATACTTTAGTGGATACCCAAACACTTTGTTCTTATTATTGCTGTAAATGTTTAACATATCTCAAAAACAGTCATTGTTTAATTTCAGTAGTGGAGCAAATCAGTGAAAAATCTTCACAACCAGTTATATTATTGATAGTGACAATCTTAAGAAGGAGTCATGTTAGATTAAGTAATTGTATCAGTTTTAGTCTTTCATGATAATAATTGATTCCTCTAGAAAGTGTTTTCAGTTGTAATTTTCCAGTTTCAGCTATGACTGCCCGTCATCGCAACTCTGCAAGTGACAGAGGTTCGCACGGCTGGTGTAAACTGAGGTCATTTGCAAATGTGAGTGAACTAAATGTCGTACGGTCGGATTGCAAAATAAAGTTAGAATTTCAAAATATACATTATAACTCTGTCAGTTCATAAATGTGTGTTTTTAGTCATCTGTATTCCATCAAAGGCATATTTTCAGTAATATGTAGTTATATTCTCAGCATTTCATATATCCTACATAAAGATGAGAAGGTTGTCTGATTTGTAAGATACAATCAATACAAGAACATGTAAATATGATGCTGCGCATAAGGACGTTCCTCCAGGTTCCTCCACGGGGTGCCAAATCGATTTAATTCCAAAAAGGTGACTTTTTGCAGATTATGCAATGAATTCATCAATACCATGCAAACGACCATGCAAGCTGCTATACACCGCAACATACGTTACCATGTGCCCGAATCAAAAACTGTGTATTATAGTCCCTTGAAAACTACATTTCGTAGACCGAGATATCTTTCTAGAGTATTTATCTATAACACGAGTTTCTGAACTTGCTATGACAATTTTGATTGTTTTGACATTCTTGGTATCCCACTAAATTGCAAGATCATTCATAAACGTGTAACACTCAAAAAATATATAAAAGCAAATGAACGATTTGATATTGTTTGCAATTTAATTACACGTGTGTAAGTCTTTTTCGACCTTAATGAGTGCTTAGTAATATTAGAAAGTTTACCCACATATGATTGTTCTGTTTGCTGTAGCCGGCAGTGCATGACTTAGCCGTTCAATGTTGAGTTTCGACATGAAGCTATTTTCTTATTTGAAAAATTATTTACAAATTTCAGTTTTACATATCTAAATAGTAGGAGAATAATACAAAATCAGAAAACATTACGTATAATATTTATCTGAATTGTAAAGGACCTTTCTATATCATATATTATTTGGTTATAAAATAATGTAAGATGTAAAAATGCAATAATTCAATCCACACGCGGGTTCAAGAATAGTGCTATAGTCATCGGCGAAACATATAAACAGCTCATTTGTCTTCCAACATCGGGCTTCATCCTCCCTACCAAGGGCACATTTCGAAAGGATAAGTTTGTAAACCATGTACATTGGTTGTTGCCTCCACGTCTCCTGCCTACCGCGACGCATTAGAGTTCTATTGCAATGTCACATTCGTACAGGTGGTAGACCTGTTGATCCGTCTACTCACAAACCGGACTCATCCAAATCGGCAAGGGTTTTTAAGGCAGGCCCGATTGCACTGCAGAGACAAAAGTCTTTGATGCTGAAAAGCTAAACCCTGCAGATCAGTTCCAACGCATATGGCTTATTCATAAACATAATTGAGTTCCTCGGTGATGCTGAAAAACTGCAGTCTTTGACCGCAGACCCGTTTGCTGGTCTCGAGTTAATCAGAAGAAAGTTTGTGTTCATTGGTCATGTCAAAAGGTGACACCAGAATCCCGGTAGGGTTAGAATGTTCACTCCGCATTTGAACACAACAATCGGCGTTTAGAGTTCAGTACCCAAGGTGAAACTCCCATACATCCAACACGGGCGAATATCTCAGAGTGGTTTGGTTTGGAAAATAGTTTGTGTGACGTAGCAGCAGACGTTAATGTTTGTAGACAATATGTAGATACAAGTTCGTGAACGTTTGAACATAAATTATCAATTTTGAAAAAGAGGAGAGCCGAGATATTGAAGTGGCTCCACCTTGATAGCACACAGGTATCAATCACACGGTGGGACTCAAAACCACGCACACACATATACTAAGTGCGGGGACTGACGGTGGTTTACTTTAAGAAAATATCGGCACACGTTCAAAGGTAAATGATACAAATGAAGGGCTGGGCCCGAGACAGTAGAATCAACCGTAAGCTTTACGAGGGCGTAGATTGACGACGAGTACACTGGTGCACCAGTATCGTAGTGCACTGTGCAAAAAGGCTCATATTTCTGCAGGATACACATAAATCGTACGATTCCGCTGCTTAGCTGGGACTCCTCATTCGGTTCGGTCAGGATTCCACTGGTATTCGTTATATGCCTCGTTCACGCATCTAATTGGTTGCGTGACTCGAGCATCTCACGTGCATTTGCGGCAGCCAAACGCCACCGCGCATCCTGGCGTCATTATGCCTTATCGCACTAGTCAGTCGAAATAGGGTGTCATTATTTCGTCCTCGAAACACTTCTATGGCCCCACACGTATAATATCTTATATACAGCGTTTCTAACAGGTCGCTGTTCTAGTGTAGCCATGTCTTTTAAGATGTGAATGACTGGTTCTTGTAGCGCACACCCTCCTCTCCAATATTGCCCAGTATTCCGCAGAATGCTCCCAACATGTGATAAATGGGCTTGCTTTTGATTTATTTATCGAAATTCCGTCCGAAAACAATTAGATTTAAGGCTTCCTCTTCTTTACCTAACCTCATCACTACGAAATTAGTAAAACTTTTTCTTCCAATGTTTCTGGGAAAGTCATGGATATAGACACCTGCGTGAAAGTTTGACTAACACGCGGGAGTTGTAGAACGCGTGTCGTCGTCGTCGTAATGGATTTATTGCGGACACGATCTTGCCCCAGTAAGGGTGAAAATTTGGGTTTGGAATGGATTGAACAGATCCAAGTTTTTTGGCGAGGTCTGTCGCGAGAATGAAAATGTTGAGAAAGGTAAGGGGGCGTGGCATATTAGGATGGTACCTCACACTGTGTGTTGGGCAGCAGGAATGCCTCCCATGCAGTATAGTTTACAGAAAATTGACAAGCTTAAAATGAAAATCCTGAACGAAACATTGTATTTAGTTTAATGTAATACCATTAACGGGAGATATTAATTTTATTTTTCTATTATTTAGAATTCCTACGAGTCAGACTTACTACTTGGAGGGAGCCTACCAATATTCGTACACATTGAGATTGTTCTATATCATTGTCTTAATTATTATTACTATTGTTTTTGATTTGGGACTGAAAGGAAACAACAAATGTTCCTTTTCTAACCTGGAGCGAACGGGCGTGCTTACCGCGCGGACTACAATAAACAAATTTCTCTGAAGTTTCCCATAAAAGTCTCTCCTTTCTTTCCTCCGCCATCTTTCAAATTAAAGCGGTAGAGTGTTGAGACGGCCAAAGCTCATGCATTTTAATACACTACCAGCTGCAGAGATTTGTTTACAAGTAGAGAGAGAAAAGAGAGGAGGGACTAGACAGAAAATATTACAATTCTTTATAAGAATTTCACATCAATTCTAAAACATTTCTATATCATGTATCGTGAGAATCAGACCGTATTCAAAGCGTAGCATCACTTCTACCAATCATATATTCCTAATTTCTATCCTGATTATGATCGAAGCACGTAATCTGCATGCATACTCTTCCTATTGAGATATTAATTATACCAAATATCGATTTTAAATATTTAGAACACTGTTACTTTTTCGTCGGACGACGTGCACCTGGGTATGAGTGCGATTTCTGGTCCAAGCGTTCGGCGGCTGACTGGAAGGAAGAGGGCAGAGAGTAGTGTCCGGCGCAGAAAGTGGTGAGTCGAGGCCGTGCTGTAACGAGTGGTGCCACAAACATATTGCTGTACTGTCATATTTTCAAAACGAATCTAGGTACTGAAGTTCCGTTCAGCTTTTAGAAAGCTTGTACTGTCCAGACCTTCCACCGATATCACGAGTGGGTATGTTTTTGAAAAATTTAATTTATATTTCAATTCATGTGATAGGAAAGCCTATAGTAATAATAATAATAATAATAATAATAATAATAATAATAATAATAATAATAATAATAATAATAATAATAATAATCTGGGCGGAAAATGAAGGCGGGAATGGAAAGAGAGTGTCGGGTATGAGCGGGAGGAAGGCGGGCAGCCGGTAGAGAACAAAAAGCAGATAACAGAGGTCAGGGGATGAAACGCGAGGGCGGCGGGCACCGAGCTCCGGTCCCAATTCGAGGCGCGGCGTTGGCATGGGCGGCGCGTCCGCAGCCGGGCGTGCGCCGGGCGATGGGCGATGGGCGATGGGCGATGGGCTGCGGGCGTGGGCGTGGGCGCGGGCGTGGGCGTGGGCGGGCGTAATGAATATCAACGAACGGACGCCGCGCGCCTGACTGGTCCGACCCTCCGCCACCGCGAGGCCCCACGCGGCCCGGGATGCCACGGGAGGGCAGACTTCGGGCGTATTGCCCAGGGACGGTGGAGTCGCGGGTATCTGGGGGTCGGCCGAAAGCCGTGGATTATACGACCATCAAACACACCTCGCCGGAATTTCAATTATTACACCTTGATCACCTGCAACCTCCGCTAATTTGCATTCTATTTACTAGTCGAACCGTTTTGAAACCTTCGGCTCTTTAAAACTTTTTAAAATTGAAAGCAGCGTAATTCTGGAACTCAACGTTGATCATATTTGACAATACTTGATAGGAAGTGCGGATATCTTCCAAAAATATAACAAAGCAAGAAAACCTGTCTTATGTGGATTATGGTTTTGCAAATCATAACTCGGGTATCAGAGGGACACGAAAACCGAACAATGAGAGCATTTTGCTGGCGTTATGCATGACAGTAACGTCTTCTTGCAGTCTTGTTTAGTGCGGGTTGCGTGTGTACATGCTCTTTTCCTTTTATCGTGAATATAAAATTAAAATATTTTCTTCTTATTTCAATTTTTATTCTCCTCCCCTGAGGGAAATTCCGTTTTCAGAACACTTAGAGAATTTGGGGTCTATTGTGTCAGATCATGTTCATACCTGTGGATTGTAAAAATAATTGATAAAATAATCAATAATCAAAAATTGGCAAACAGCGACTTTTGTGATAAGTCAACTAAAACGAATGATAGATGATATTCACAAACAATTTATATTTAATGGTACGAAACGTAAAAGATTTTTTATGTATATGGGAAGCAATTAATGGCAACATGCTATCTTGCAGTTCACCATTTATTTTATCTCCTCCCCGTACATCATACACAATTTTTACTGTTCTATTGACGTAATTAAATCAAATCAAAATTTATTGTTGCTGTGTTAGTTCTGTCTTTGCTGTGCATAGTTCTCGTCTTTCTTCAACTTACCTTCTTTTTCACAGAAACTCGCAATCACAACAATTTGCAAGAACATCCACGCATCCACGTACCTAAAATCAGAACAAAATATTTCAGGGCGTAAGATCGGGCGATTCCTTACTGACATTAATTATAAATATAGATATTCGGATAATGAGAAAACAATGTGTACTCCCCCAAAAACAAAAAAGTGAAGTAACTACTCTCCTTGCAGTTTCTTTGCAAATTCTCCAAATAGTAAAACCAAATTAATAAAGTTCGTTCAGGTTTTCTTTCGTAATGGTTCCTTTTGGTGGGTTTTATTTTTCAATATTCTTAGTTTTATCTAATACGTTTCTCATCACTATTTAAAGTTAGTTACTTATTTGATTATTTTTAAGTACATGCTAAGTTAGATTTCGCGTTGCTCTGAAATGCTTTGCAGCAAGATGTTATGTAATTGTTTAGTCTTTGACCGAGAAAGAAATCCTTTCTGCCGCCATACTACTGCTATCAGAATCATTATATTCAATTTTTGATGATTACGAACGAGAATATAACATCAAAGGAATCAGTGAAGGAAACATCGTATATCCTACCAATATTTATTGCATAATAACAACCCAAGGCGAACAGTAAACCTTCAAATGGTTCGCAATTTTACAAATACAAAACAAAAAATATAGTATGGAGGTCTTTAAATTTATCACAAACTATAAAAATAAAGAAAGTGTCTGAGTAATCAATAATCAGAAAGACAACAAAAAATACTGAAAAAAAATATAATATAAAAATAATTCAATTTTAAATGGAAATTAACAGATCTGTCATACCAATAGGTCACGCGAAATAAAATAGTTAACCACAATATTTACCAGCACCCTTTTGAGTCGACTTTTTCTAACAACATCAGGATTCGGAAAATAAATCGTTGGCATTACAAATACGTTTTAAAGACAGAAAAATAATATATTAATTTTTTAACACGAGAGGAGAAGGTGAACGTGGTTAGAGGCGTTTCTTTCAAGATAATCATAGCAGAAAAATTCCCGCGAAGGGTGACCAAAATAATACAATCTCAATCGAATTTTATCTCTAAGTCGTTAAAGAAGGCGATACATTTGAGGTTAAGATTGATTTATTAATAAAAGAACCAGGAGGACTTGATAAAAAAAGATAGAGATAAATTCCGAACAACGAAAAACAATACTTTTGTTCCAGAGATTTTTGCCAATCCTTTATTACATTCTTTGGATTGTAGCATTTCGAATTTGCGAACACGCATCTCAGCCACGTGGAATTTGCAACGCGTTTTGCCCCATCTTCGGGCGCGTGCCGGAAAATACGCACGCAGTGACCTTCTCAGAAGCGAACGCTAAAAATTCAATTCGGCTGCCAATACATCGCACAGCACGAGGCTGTCGGCCACGACGCACGCGCCTCACGCGCCCTCCGCCAGGGGCACTGCGTTGCGTTGCGTTGCGTTGCGTGGCGTGGCGCCCGCCAGACAGCCCGCCCGCGCGCTCCGCTTTATATTAAAACTGCTCACGGCGCAGCGGGAGGTAGAAGAGGGGTCTGGGGTGTGGGAGTTGCGGGGGACGTAGAGCGCGCACTGGGGGACGGAAGGAGGGGGATGGAAAGTGAACATCGGGGACTGGAGTAGTAGGTCGCGGAAGGGAAACCGCGCGATCGGAGACGAGGTAAACGGGAACAGGACGTTAGGAATGAGATGTCGGAAAATGGGCACTGGAGCGGGGCAAGAGAACAGAGAAGCAGGAACAGAGAAAGAGGGAGAAGGAAGGGAAAAGGGAACTGAGGAAAAGGAAGCTCAGAAATGGAAGCGGAGAAATGCAAGTGAGGAAATGGAAGCAGGGAAAGAGAACGTGGAAAGGGGAAGGGGGAAGGGAACGGCGAAAAAAGTAACAGGGAAAAGGAAACGGAGGAAAAGAATCGGAGAAATGGAAGCGAAGCAAAGGAAACGGAGCAAAAAGTAGATCGAGGAAAGGGAACGAGGAAAGAAACGGGAAAAGGGAATAAGGTCGAGTGACGGACGCGGGGAGGGGGAGTAAGATCCAAGGGCTGCAGACGGCGGTCGGTTCATGCGGCGGATGGCGTGGACGGAAGGGGCACGGACGGCTGAGGCGGGCGGGGCGGGCGACCCAAGAATTTAATACAGGTCGCGAGGTCTCCGGCGCCTCAGGCACGTAGGTGCCAGAGCCTAAGCGCCTGCAGCCACCGTGCTCTCCCCGGCAAGAGGCGACCGCGAGACGGCGCGCGCCTGAACGGGCGGCTACCCGCACGATTCTCTTGTAAAGCGGGTTGCAGATGTGTCGGGCTGACCACAAAATCGTTAGCAAAGATCCAGCGCACAAAATTATATTAAAATTGTCAATGCAGAATGATTAAATAGCTTATTTTATATTTTTATAAGCGCATATATATTCAGTCTTGATTATATTTCATTATTAAATTCGGCATAAACGCGGAAAGGGGAAATATCTTAATAGCTTTTTTTTATGTATTTGAATCAGCATCGGATGGTCTGATTTGTCAATTTGTAGAATGCGTGCAGTTTAGTATTCTTTGAGGAGAACATCAATTTATGAGTACAGGAAATTTGAATATCTTACTAAACCGTTCTCTCCCAATTTGTAGTTTAGGCTGAGCGGGTAAAAAGTTCGGAACTTAAAATTATATCTCAAACTTTTTGGCCAGCAACATTGGAAGTAACATACGAAATGTGTATTGACCAATTCAAAATCTTACTGACTGGTACGTAGTTGGTGAAAATATAAGTTAGCGTTTGTAAAAATGTTCTGCCCGACGTCCGAAATCTCCGAAATAAACATTTGCAAAACAGTAAATATAATCGAATTACATTTTTTTGCACACTAATTTTTTCTTTAGTGCAAAATTTAAGCAACTTTTCATACATTTTAATTTAATCTTAATTGATCAACATTTTCTTTAAATGCTCACAAATGTTATTGTTTAAACTTGTGATTTACGCATTTCCAGTAAACATTTAAACAAGGAGAAAATTAAAACAGAAAATTATTGAAGCACGACAGAAAAACAATATATCAAATAGCACAGGAAAGTCAAAATATTAACAGAACGTGAAATGTATTTATAAGTATATCTTTCCTTTATGTTGGGCGTGACGAATTTCGAAAAAAGCAACAATTTCAAAATATCTGCAATTTGACCCAACGTACGCTTTCTTCGTACTTTTTTTACAACGCCCTGTTTCTTTAAACTTTGACATTTGTAAGTAGGAAAATACCTCAGAATGAAAGAAGAAAAATATCAGTAGGTCAATGTTTCTTGAACTCCACAGACATGAATCAAATTCATCAAAAGGTTCAACAACATTCAATATATTCAACAGTTAGTAATTAAATATAGCCTGAAAATAAACAATTTATAAGATAAATATTTAATTAATGATTGAAAAAATTATTATTGTACCATAAATTTAATTTAAAGAGTTATTTTTGATTGCCACATGTTCCTTTCTGGTTAACAAAACGAAGTGAACTCTTTAACAAAGTTTGATATTTCTATTTGGAAAGGTGAAGATCATCTGCATACGATTATAGTATCATTTTGATAAAACGATTATTTTCAACCATATAAAAAGCTTGAAACTGTCGTGAGTTGAAAGCAGAAAGTGCTTAAAGCGAGTGTATCAATGCTGTTGGACGAAGGGTGGAGAAGCCCAAGATGCAGCGAGGGCGCGCAGTCGGACGCCAGGGCATTAGCATAACCGCCGCCGCCGCCTCTAGCGCACCTTCTGCTTCAGCGACCCGTTCATGTCTCTCAATTCCTGCCCCGCCGACCCCTCCTCATCCGTCCACACTCCACCGTCTTCTAACACCCCGGGCGTTCCCTTCCCGTGACGACTTTCCCTGCTCTTGTCCAGGGTTGCCAGATGCTTCGTACAACATCCGCCGTTGGAGGATGTACATTTGCCCGATAAGAAGAATTCAACATTCTAAATATTGATGTAGAAACTCATACCTATTGTTCTACCTTAATATAAAAATTAGTTACAACTATTCTTAAGACTAAAGCAGATGAGAAGAATACTTTAAGGGATGAAATAAATTCTACACCTTCCCATATTCACTATCCTTGTCTCCTGACATATCCGTGCTTAAAGTATTACCACAAACATTCTTACATATGCACGGTTATTTCTTATGGCTTAACGGAAAATGCTAGCAGTGAAACTGTACTTCCAAAAGATGATTGATTTTAAATAGCTTGTTCTAATATTTAACCCTAAGTACATCCAAAGTGCAATATTATCTACTCATGTTGTGCACGACAAATGAGTATGTCTTTTAGACACCCCTCATACTAAAGGTCTAAAAACTGACATTACCCACTTATCAATATAAATTTGAACGAATTAACAAATGATTAAAGAAAAACCATGTATAATGTAAAACACTAAAAAAATCAAACTCGCTTTCAACGTTGTTGTGATTTGGTTTTGAAAATTTCATTGTAATCTGAAAACCAGTTCAAAACCGCGCAAGTTTTTACGCATTTTTATCCGTTGGGGGGGGGGTAACAATTTTTGGTCGCGAGAAAAAGCCGTCTTCCTACCCTAAAAGGCTAATTTCGGCCAATCTGGCAACCAATTCATGCCGATGTCAGATGTTTTAAAGTACGTATGGGTCTCTTCCTTAACTATCAAATATTTTGAGACGAATTCACTGGAAAGGCTTGCATGTAAGACGACACGATTCACCGACATACCATGTTCGTGCCAGGGATTGGGGTCCATGTGTCGGCCAAGGAGATGTGTAATAGGAAGAAAAAATTGGCGCTTAGTTGGTGAGAGGCATTTCGGTGCGACAGGGCAGAGAGAGGCTGCGCGGGTCGGAGAGGGGCTGAGCAGAGAGGGAAGGGGCAGATTGAGGCCAGTGGGGATGGGACAGAGAGATCTGGGGCAGAGTATGGAGAGGCAGTGTGGTGGGGCAGAGTGTGGTGGGGCAGAGTGTGGTGGGGCAGAGTGTGGTGGGGCAGAGTGTGGTGGGGCAGAGTGAGGTGTGGCAGGGTGTGGTGGGGCAGGGTGTGGTGGAGCAGAAAGGGGCGTAGCAATGTGAAACAGGGGTGAGACAGTACGAAGAGCAGAGTAGGGCGAGACAGAGTAGGGTGGGTCAGAATGAGACCGTAGGGCAGGGGAGGTATAGTGGAATATTGGTAAAGAGGAGTAGGGCTGGGAGAATGGCAAGGGAAGTGTGAGTTGTGCTGGGCAGCGAGAGCGGAGGGAAGGATGGTGTCGCAGTGGATGATGAGCTTGGCAGTGGATGGCAGAGTAGATTAGTATGTCGTAGGTAGGGCAGAGAACGGCACGAGAGGGCAGTGTAGAGCGGGGCACACAACGCTGGGCACGGAAAGGTCGACGCAAAGCACGGAGGAGGGTCGGAACGGGATGAAAGAGGGGATGGGCGTGGCTCAAAGTTGTAGGAGATCACGTTGGAATTTCTGCATTTACATGTGCCCTCGCACTCCGTGCTTTTTGTCGGCGGCCAAGTCCCGTTGCAAGGGGGGTAGGGAGCGGGCCTTCTAAAAAAACATTAGTGTTAGCTCGCCTTCATACTTTCTCTTCCGAAGGAAAGCATCTTGTAACCGCAACGATTCGTACTTTAGGGGAATTTGAGAATCTCCAATTCAATGCTCGTTCTGTAAAAAAAGTGGGATGTAAATACTTTCATTGTTCACTAGTGTGTAAAACAACTGTTTTTATCGTCTCTCCTCATCATAGCTTATTTTGACATATAGTTAGGTTCCTGAGCGAGTTGATATGCATCTCCCTTTTACAGCTCTCGACATGCGCTCTACCTTTTAAGAATAATAGTAAGAAAATGTTTATATTGTATTTCTAATATATTTAATTATATAACAATATTATTGGTTGTTACCAAAATAACATGACGTCGAAAACTAAGATTTTCTTTTGACTACGAGTTCTTCAGCTGATGTTTTGCTACAAGAAGGAAGAATACTACTGCTATCAATTATTATATATGTAGAAATTTAACTTTTGGATTGAGTTCACTTCAATAGTGCTAATCCACATATAGTTTAAATAATAAAAGTTGTACTCCTCTTTATAGGAAAACATCGAAAAGTTGAAGATTGTATTAAACGAAATTGTAATCCAAAATTCTGTTTTTGTAAGAATACAGCAAAAGTTATAGTTTAGAAGTAGTATAATAAACTACAATATATTATAAAATATTGATTAATTATTTCTTCAAAAATAATTACAAGCATTAAATGTAAATAGTGCATTTTAAGCACTAAATGTTTTCATGGTACAGATGAAACGATTCTCCAACATGATCTGCAATACTGACGATATCACAATATAACATGCCACCATTGTAAGAACACCATTCAAGATATCCCCCTACATTTGGAATTTTAAAGCCTCAATCTCGTTCAGGAAGCCAATAAAACGACCCCAGCGGTCCCTACCAGCGTTGCTTCCCAGGCTACGCATGAGAACCGGAAGGAATGCAGCGAGATGATAAGGACAGCGAATATGATAGCAATCCCTTCTTATCATGAAAAACACATGTCTTAATGCCCCTCTCCCCCGCGCTCGGCTTTCCTTCAGCGTCATACATTTCGCAGACAGCCAAGCTCGCGCGGCGTCCGCCGCCGCCGTGCAAAGGTTAGCGGCGCAGATTCAGTGCATCTGGTGAAAGGTCAGGGGCGGGGCCCGGGTGGGTGGGGTGGGGGTGGGCGAAATTATCACTATCGCTGCCCCGGGCGCCTGCACCACTATCACGACCCTACGCTGAGGGGATCAGCCCCTGGCGGTGGCGACAATAATCGCTTCTCTGCAACCATCTGCGGGGGGAGGGTGGGGAGCGGGCGTACACGCGCCTGCACAACGCTTGCTAGGACGTGGACGCATCCGACTAAGCTGTCACAGAGGGCCCCCCCCGCGCGGCCCTGCATCCAGGCCCAATTCATTTTCTATACTGCGCGCGGCTTCCCGCCCGGTTCGTCCCAACCCGTCCCATACTCAGTTGCCACCCCTCCCGGAACTCTCGCCCCTCTTACCTGCTTCTCTGCCCCGCCACTCATAGCCTTCGCCCCTCGATGCTATTCGCCCGCCACCGCCCATTCCGCCAATTCTTTCCTATTACGACGCGACCTTCCTTTCCTGCTCCATTCCCGCTTCCTCCATACTTTATCCCCGCCGTTCCCTGCTTCTCGTCCGTCCCTGCTTCTTCCCACCCTTCTCTACTTCTTCCTGGCTTTCCAGCTTTGTTCCTGACGTTCCCTGTTTCTCACCGCCCCCCCCCTTCTTCGCCGCTTCCTTGGAGTTTAACTCTCGAGCCTCCCTGCTATATCCGTCCCTCCCCCAACCTAGCAAAGACGAAAGGTGTAAGGCATTTGCTACAAGTTGCCAGGACATAGACAAAATAGACATGATGAATGGAACTTAAAGGTCTACATGAATAGTAATTTATTATACGTACGAGACGATAGATTCTTAATCTTCGAGGAGAATACATTTCTTATAAATTAGGTCGTTTTGTCGAGTTGATGAACTTTCTTTCTTAACATCCGTATTACTATAATATATTTGTCCTATTTTTTCTGGAAATACAAAATAAAAGAAATGTCACAATGTATGGTCAGATTAAAGAATTTGAGAGTCACTTTCAGAGGAACCCACGACATTTTGTACCCCCTGGAGGTGATGAAGAGGTAGACTTCTTTAACAGTTACATTCACACACGTACACACATACACACATAATACGTGACCAAAAACTTCAAGTAACCATTAAGAAGCAAAGTAAAATACCTAAATTGCCTTGATTGTCTCCAATCAAATATGTATAAAAATACAAACAACAATAATTTTAGAAAACCCTGTCGTCAAATGTGGAATAGTACAGTGAATAAATAAAGCAGTTAATAGTTTTCTTTTAAAAAATGTCTACACGTGTTTGTAGAGAAAAGTAATTTTTATCTTGTGAATGGTGGAAAATTAGAGCTACAGGAACATCCCTATGATCATAATTAAATTATTTTCAAAACTAGGTAATTATATTATAACATTACAATAATCTCTTTTGATTACTAACCTCATACAAATCACGCCATATCTTTCTATTTAAAGTAAAGGACTGTCTAATACTTTCAAAATACTATGGAGCATTTTGCCTTCTCAGTATTACTGGTTCAAATTTCTTTTTGTTTGTTTGTTTGTTCTTGTTTTTGTAGTATTTTACCAAGAAGTGTATATATTCTCTCTTGTTGTACCAAGCAAAACTATACGCTTCTATCTTATCGACTATCTTATTGAAGTTGATGAAAAAGGTAATTAGATTTCAAATCTTGTGTTCAAACAAAGCGTTTTTTATAAAAATAACATTTGTTCATCCCGTTAGGCAGATAAGGATTAGTTTTTATGTGTATACAATTATCATTTTGGGTAATGTTTAAAGTAACATGAATAGACTATAATGATCGCCCAGTTCCGAAATATCTCTAACGAGAATCAAAAACCACAAGCAATTGCCAGATCAGAGATAGCGAGAAGGAACGAGGAAAGTTAGAGACGCCCGCCGTCCCAGAAGCTACCCGCCAGAATGGCTGATTGAGAGCGGCCTGGACGGGTCAGCAGTAAGTCTCCAGGGGAGCACACTCCCGGCGGAATGGCAGCGCCCAGAGGATCGGCGCAGCATGACTCATGACGTGTTCGATACGCTCACTAAGCCTCTTCCGCCGGCTGCAAGGCGCTGCGTAGACAGCGGTAGCGGGGACAAGGCGGCTCAAGGGGCGGTCGCGGCGACCGCCACAATGACGGCGCGGGCGGCGAGGACGGCTGGGGCGGAGGCGGGGCTGGGGAAAAGGGGGCGTTAGTAGTAGGTGGTAGCGCAGAGCCTGGTGATCACGTCAGCAGCAGAGAGCTCAAGAGGGTGCGGACGTAAGAGAGGGAGTAGGTTGCAGGGGTGGTGTTACTGCAGAACGTCAGCTTCAGCGGAGACGGCTGGCACAACGGCGGTGGGTGGTAAGGGCAGCGTGACGGGCAGCGACGCAGGGTACAAGGGGTATGGCAGGGACAGCGGGTGGTGGAGGCAACGCGGAAGCGACAAGGGACGGCCGGAGACGAAAGGGGACGAAGGGGGCAGCGACGGAAGCGATGGGGACGATAGAGGACGATAGGAGGACAGGGGAGAGGGCGGCGGGAGTGTAAGGAGCGATGGGGGCGGCGGGGGTGGTGAGAGC
>BOPP01000127.1:1229537-1258667 GCA_017312745.1 Gryllus bimaculatus | reverse complement strand
GCCGCTCTGCAGTATCGCCGCCCCGCGCCCCGCCGCCCCGCCGCCGCGCCGCCCCGCGCCCCCGCCGCCCCGGCCGCCCCCCGCCGCCGCACCGCGTCCCCCGCCGCCCCCCCCGCCCCGCGCACCCCGTGTTCGTCTGCAGTACCCCGCGCCCCAGTCGTCCCCACCTCGCCGCACCTGCATACCTCCACCGCTCCTACACCACCACCGCCGCCCCCATCCGTCTCCTTACACTCTCCGCCGCCCTCTCCCTTTCACTATCGTCTCTGCTAATCGTCCCCATCGCTTTCCGTTCGCTGCACCTTCGTCTTTCGTCTCGGGCCGTCCTTGTCGCTTCGCGTTGCCTCCACCACCCGCTGTCGCTCGCATACCCTTGTACCTGGCGTGCTGCCCGTCACGCTGCCTTACCACCCACCGCCGTTGTGCCAGCCCGTCTCCGCTGAAGCTGACGTTCTGGCAGTAACCCACTACCCTGCAACCTACTCCCTCTCTACGTCGCCCTCTTGAGCTCTCTGCTGCTGAAACGTGATCAACCAGGCTTCTGCGCTACCACTACTAACGCCCGCCTTTTCCGCCAGCCGCCGCCTCCGCCCAGCGCGTCCTCGCCGCCCCGCGCCGTCATTGTGGGGTCGCCGCGACGCGCCTTGAGACCGCCTTGTCCCGCTACGCGTCTCACGCAGCGCCTTGCAGCCTGGCGGAAGAGGCTTTAAGTGAGCGTATCGAACACGTCATGAGTCATGCTGCGGCCGATCCTCTGGGCCTGCATTCGCGGGAGTGTGCTCCCTGGGACTTACTGCTGACCCGTCCAGGCGCTCACAACAGCCTTCTGGCGGTACTTCTTTGGACGGCGGGGCGTCTCTAACTTTCCTCGTTCCTTCTCGCTATTCTGATCTGGCAATTTGCTTGTGGTTTTGAATTCTCCGTTAGAGATATTTCGAACTGGGCGATATTATAGTCTATCATGTTTACTTTAAACATTACCCAAATGAAATGTATACAACGATATAAAACTATCGCTTATCTGCCTAACGGGATGAACAACTGTTATTTTTTTATAAAAAACGCTTTGTTTTGAACACAAGAATTTGAAATCTAATTACCTTTTTTCATCAACCTTCAATAAGATAGTCGATAAGATAGAAGCGTATAGTTTTTGCCTTGTACAACAAGGAGAATATATACATTCTTGGTAAAGATACTACAAATAACGAAACAAACAACAAACAAAAAGAAATTTGAAACGAGTAATACTGAGAAGGCAAATGCTGCCATAGTATTTTGAAGTATTAGAAGTCCATTTACTTAAATGAAAGATATGGGTGATTTGGGTATGAGGTTTAGTAATCAAAAGAGATATTGTACTGTTTATAATATAATTACCGTAGTTTTGAAAATAATTTAATTATGATCATAGGGAATGTTCCTTAGCTCCTAATTTTCCACCATTCCAAGATAAAAATTACTTTTCCTCTACATAACACGTGTAGACATTTTTTTAAAAGAAAACTATTACTGCTTTATTTATTCACTGTAACTATTCCATTTGAACCGAAGGGTTTTCTAAAATTATTGTTGTTTGTATTTTTTCTACATATTTGATTGGAGACATCAAGGAATTTAGGTATTTTACTTTGCTTCTTAATGGTTACTTGAAGTTTTTGGTCACCGTATTAGTGTGTATGTGTTACGTGTGTGAATGTACTGTTAAAGATAGTCTAGCTCTTCCATCACCTCCAGGGGGTACAAAATGTCGTGGGTTCCTCTGAAAGTGACTCTCAAATTTTTAATCTGACATATCATTGTGACATTTCTTTTATTTTGGTATTTCCAGAAAAAATAGGAAAATATATTATAGTAATAGCGGAGTTAAGAAAGAAAGTTTCATACAATCTCGACAAAACGACCTAATTTATAAGAATGTTTCTCCTCGAACGATTAAGAATCTATGTTCCGTACGTATATAAATTACTATTCATGTAGACTTTAAGTTTCCATTCATTCATGTCTATTTTGTCTTGTCCTGCAACTTGTAGCAATGCTTACCTTTCGTCTTTGCTAGGTTGGGGGAGGGCGGATATAGCAGGAGGCTTCGAGAGTTTAAACTCCAAGGAAGCGGCGAAGGAAGGGGGGGCGGTGAGAAACAGGAACGTCAGGACAAAGCTGGAAAGCCAGGAAGAAGTAGGAAGGGTGGGAAGAAGCAGGGAACGGACGAGAAGCAGGAACGGGCGGGGATAAATATGGAGGAAGCGGGAATGGAGCAGGAAAAGGAAAGGGTCGCGTCGTAATAGGAAAGAATTGGCGGAATGGGCGGTGGCGGGCGAATAGCATCGAGGGGCGAAGGCTATGAGTGGCGGGGCAGAGAAGCAGGTAAGAGGGGCGAGAGTTCCGGGAGGGGTGGCAACTGAGTATGGGCGGGTTTGGGGAACGAACCCGGGCAGGAAAGGCGCGCAGATAGAAAAGAATTGGCCGGATGCAGGGACCGCGCGGGGAGGGGCCCTTGGAATGTCGGGCGCCCACGCCAGGCAGCGGTGCAGGCGGAGCCGCCCAGCCCTCCCCCCGCTGGCAAGAAGGCGATTTTGTCGCCACCGCAGGGGCTGATCCCGCTCGCGTAGGTCGTATAGGGTGCGGCGCCCGGGGGCAGCGATAGTGATAATTCGCCCACCCCCACCCCGACTCTCCCGGCCCGCCCCTGCCTTTCACCAGATGCACTGAATCTGCGCCGCTAACTTTGCACGGCGGGCGGCGAACGCGCGCGAGCTTGGCTGTCTGCGAAATGTATGACCGCTGAAGGAAATCGAGCGGAGAGGGTGCATTAAGGGACATGTGTTTTCTCAATAAGAAGGGATCATCAATTCGCTGTCCTTATTTCTCGCTGCATTTTCGTTCTCATGCGAGCTGGGGAAGCGCTGGAGGGACCGGGGTCGTTTTATTGGCTTCCTGAACGAGATTGAGGCTTTAAAATTCCAAATGTAGGGGGAAGATATCTTGAATGGTGTTCTTACAAGGTGGCATGTTATATTGTGATCTCGTCAGTATTGCAGATCATGTTGGAGAATCGTTTCATCTGTAACATGAAAACATTTAGTGCTTAAAATGCACTATTTACTATTTATGCTTGTAATTATTTTGAAGAAATAATTAATCAATATTTTCTAATATATTGTAGCTTTATTATACTACTTCTAAAACTTAACTTTTGCTGTATTTCTAACAAAAAAGAATTTTGGATTACAATTCGTTTAATACAATTTCAACTTTTCGAATGTTTTCCTATAAAGCGGAGTAACAACTTTTTATTATTTATAACTATATGTGATTAGCACTATTGAAGTGAACTCATCCAAAAGTTAAATTTTCTACATATTAATAATTGAATAGCAGTAGTAATTCTTGTCCTTCTTGTAAGCAAAACAATCAGCTGTAAGAATCGTAGTCAAAGAAAATCTTAGTTTCGACCGATCATGTTATTTTGTAAGCAACAATAATATTGTTTAATATATTAAAATGGGTACGTTAGGGCGACGTGGACGTTGAGGGCTGGCGGCGAGTGTGGCCAAGAGCGATGGCAGAGGGAGGAGTAAGGTAGAGCCGACGCGGAGCGAGAAGAGTCCTTGTTGTGCCGAGATGGCAGGAGACATCTCGGGGGAGACGTGCATCGGCGAGGCGCGAGAGGACCTGAAAGGACACAATACGTGCGCCTACGGGCGGCAGACGGTTCAGCGAGAAGCCTAACGCGCAGGGAATAGGAGCAAACGTGAATCGGTCGCATCCAGTTGGCGGCGGTGGTGGGGAGTCGCGCGCAGGGGAAGGGGACAACGGATTCCGAGCGGTTGTCAAGTCAGCGGAGAAGAACGGAGGAAAGCCAACATGGTAGATTAAGATCAACAATTACGAACACTCACTAAAGCTGTGACACAGTCGCACACCATCCGACGGGTTCTGGAGAACACGGCCCAACTTCCAATTCGGCAGAACGGTATTCAAATAATTCAGTTATTTGCTCGAACACATGGGGAAGTCAACAACCCTGGAACAGTCTCCCTGGCGAGGCAGGCAAAACTACCGCACCCAGAAATGCGTTAACCAAACCCATCTGGATTTGAATCGAACTGCTTTCCCCTCACTTGTTTAAGGAAGACCTCGCGAATCCGGCAGGGACCTCAGCGGATCACTGTAAACGATCACCGATGGGTCGTTTTTGTGAGAAAGACAGGTCGCCTCGAGTAGAATTTCTTTGCCTACGTTGCTCCTGAGCGATGATAAGTCTGCCAGGGACTTCGCACTTGTTCCCATGATGGTTTCACCTACAAAGGATTTCTCGCGGATTCCACAAGTCCCAACGTGGGAGATTCCGCCAGGGTGATTGCTAACCTGCCTAAACACTAACCTGCCTATTGGCTAGCCTATCCAAAAGTTACCCCGGCTTTCCTTTAGCCTGCGTAACCGCTAGCCTCCCTAACCACTAGCCTGCCTTACAGCTACTCTAACAATTACCCTGCCTAACCGCTTGCCTGTCCATCAATTAGCCTTCCTAACCACTCGCCTGCGTAACCACGAATCTACCTACAAGTCACTGCATCGTATTATCAACAAGGACCTCCCTTTCTTAGAGCGACCGACAAAGCACTGAATCGATAACCGCTACACATACACAACACATATTAGTACAAAAACTGTATTACATATGCATGACATAATAGAGAAAAATACCGTTATTTATTACAGATGATCTGCTTTCTCCTGAATCAAACTCCCTCCCTAAGACGACAGACGAAATGACAATGATGTAGTGAGACGGGATCGGCAGCGGCAGCAGGACTGGGGTGACAATGATCGCAGTGGCGAGCGCGGGAGATGGCAGCCGGCCGCAGGTGAATGAGGCGGTGAGCGCGAACGTCCTTAGGGACGGGGGGGGGGTAGGTGAGCGCGGACGACAATGGACGGCGTTCAGGACGCGGGGCGAGGAGCCAACACTGGCGGGGGACGCTGAGGTTGACGCGTCGTCATCTCCGCTTGAAATGCGCGGCGCTCGCGTGGGAGGCAGGCGAACTAACAACAACCCCGCCAGGTGGGAGCCAACACAGTTGCCCACCAGACCAAGCCACCTTTCAACAAAATCTGGATCGATCGTTGTCACAAACTATTTTTTTGACTATTTATTTCAGGTTTCCTTAGAAATAACTAGGTCGTTGGCGGTCACAGTTAGAAAGTACAGTACTCACAAATATACGGAAATATTGCAAGGATTGCATACGTATGCAATTACATAAATATTTAGCACTTTTCATGTTGAATGTATTGATAACTCGCTCTTTTTCAGTAGCATTTGTGGTTTCGGTGGTATAACGGTTAGCGTATCGTGCGGTTATGACCGAGTTTGTAATTTCGAACAAAGCCGTGGATTTTAATGAGTGATAAAATCATTCATAAGCTTGCCCTCGGAGGGGAAGTTCCAGGTCCACCATGTTGTAGATTTACGGTATGTAAAAGGCCCTCAAGGCTAAAGAAGTTTCTGAGCAAAATTTAGGTAGCCTGTTTCGTTACACGAGTAATATCCCCGTTCTCCGGAACGAGATGAAAAGAGCGTAGCGAAATATCCGTGAGCAGTTGGAAGAGCAGGCCTCATGTTCGGAATCTCGCATCGGAAAATAAGACATCATTAAATTTAATTTTATTTAATAATTATGCTGAAAAGCGTTTGGAAATGATAAGGAATGATTACATGTTAAACAATAAATTAAAGTGTGTGTATCTGGGGACATATTTTGCCGTTTTTTTGTTAAATAAAAATAATACAAAAACGTCCTACAGACACAGTATATTACATTTAGATGGTTCCTACACCGTAAGTATTCTGAAGTCGATTTTGCATTGAGTAGATAAATATGAGTTTCATTACGAAAGAAACGTTTGTATTGCTATCAAATATTTTTATTCAATTTTTTCTTAAATCACTCTGTTTTTAAACGCATTTAGACGCACTATTAAATTAAGAATATTAATTTTTAGACTTCCATTGTCAGGCCTAGAATTTCTACAGAAAGGCCACCGCTAAACATAACTCTTTCAACAGCAGCGAGTACTTTCTACGACTAATTTCTTACGAAGAGAATTTACACGAAGAATCCGAAGGCTAATCATTGATCGACCGCGAAGCCCCCCTCGCGGCGCCACTTGACAAGTCCCGAGCGGCAGCACAGAGGCGCTTCGCGGGAGGGCGCCGCCCCCTCGGCGCCTGGGCGTCGGCGTCGCGGCGCCCAGAGGGGAGCGCCCCTCGCTGCGCGCGCAGAGCAGCCATTCGTTCGCCCCGTCGCCCGCCCACCGCCCGCGCTCGCCTTTCTTACGCAGCGATCGCTAATGGCTAATGCGCGGGGCCGCGGTGTCGTTTGCGCCCCTGCCGCTCCACCTCGCGGTCCTCGCTGCCCGACACGGTCACTGTCTCCCCGCGCTCCCGGGTCCTTGCGGTGGTCACTCGTCCTGGCGTTCCCTGCTTTCACGTCCACACTCCACTACCGCCGTTCCCCGCCCTGCAATTCCCCGCCTTACCATTCCCCTCCTGCCTCTGGACGCTCTTGTTTTCCCCAATCAACCATGATTAACCATTTCCTCGGCCAACCATTTCCCACCCAACCATTTCCTCAGTCAACCATTTCTCCGACCCATCATTTCCCCGGCCAACCATTTCCTCGGCCAACCATTACCCCAACCAACCATTACCCCGGCCAACCGTTTCTCAGGCCAACCATTTCCCGCCGTACAATTCCTCGCTCTACCATTCCCCACCCTATCAAACCTTGCCCTAGCATTCTCAGCTCTACCACTACCCGACCTTACAAATCCCTGGCTTTCCTATTTCTGACTCTTGCTTAGCCCAGCCTCTCGCCCTCTAAATACCCTCGCCCTTTACCGACGCTGTCCTCAATAGTTCCACACCTTAACCTAATCCTGATCCTGATCTTCTTACTGTCCTAGCTTGGCTTGTCGGACCTTGCCGCTCGTAACTGGTATGGCTCCTTGCCTTGTCCTTGTCTATGCCCTTGCCCTTTCAGCTGCACGCCCTTCGGCACTTCGGCCCCTCCGTTTCCCTGCCCTTCAACGCCTTGGACCCATCTCCCTTCCCCACCCTCGCCCTTCCGTCCTCCGCGCATGACTAATCCGCTCGCGGCAGCCCTTGCGACGTGACACGCCGCGACGTATCAACCGAAGTCCCGCAATGAAGATAAAATGGACCCTGACACTAACGATCCCCAGCGTTTTCTCGCCCGCTCTCTATAATGGTCCGCAACGAACGCGAGGGGGAGGCACAACATTAAACTTTTGTCAGAGTATCGTAAGCGGTCTCGCAGAGGGAGGTTGTTAAATCTGCGACGTCAGAAAAACATGATTCATAAGCAGCCGGAAAAACAATGAGAGCAGTTTGTATTATCGTATGTCAATGCGGAGGGAGAAGAAGCTGTCACATCAGTGGCAAGGTTTTGATGTCGCTTACTTGCGTCATATGAATAGATAAAAACCAAAACGGCATAATAAGTGACATTTTATAAATTCTGACAAAAACTTGTTTATTTTAGGCTATATTTCAGTGGCAATGTCTTTTCGCGGTTTTAATGAACAACTAAAACACCGTGGTATTAATGATGAAAGAAAGCACCACGACTTTACACTGATACTGAGTTGAAAACTTATTTCTCACAATTTATAAAATGTCACTTGTACTGTTCTAGTTTTCACCCATTAGTATATCCACGACATTACTATGTTATCGGACATACCGACAAATGTGATTAACACAAAAATTACGGTACGTGTCATTTAATGTCAAACACTAGCTAATACTTAGGTTCTATGCTACAGAAAGTGCTATGCGTTCACTGGTTTCAATTATTATTTAATACAATAAATATTTTAACCCATTCTTTTAGTGAACTGCACATCCCACTAAGAACAAGTGCCTCCTGCTCGCGGAGGGAATTTATAATTATTTTGTAATGAAGTGATAGGATGATGAAGGATGAACGGATAATCACAAATACATCCATACCCGAGGCGCAATTCGAACCCATGATCCTTCGATCCGAGATTGCGAAACGAAAATTCAGATGGATTGACTGAGGAATAAACCACGCACTCGGAAATTTTTTTTTTTGTCTTGTTTGGCCATATGTTTTTAACATTAGTAATTGGATTTACACCATAAGTATTTGATGATACATGTACTGTAGAATTATTATTCCACTTACAGAGACATAGTCTGTTGTCCTTATCTAAGGCAGAACAAACAAGTATCAGTGAAATATGCCGTAATTGATTATACTCCTACCATATGCGTGATCTATCAATTGTCATCCAATTATACGAATTCAGTTATTGTAAAAAGCGCATACATCGTAGTACGTCTTCAGAAATGAAATATCAATTTAAAATTACGATCGTTTCTATCACAACAATACAGAAACTCTAAAACAACTAAAGCTTTGACAAATACGAATTTGTATTTCTGAAAGCCTAAATGATACTTTTATAGTGCATGTCCACATTAATCAATTCTATATTCTAGAATAATAAATATAATTCCTTGAATTTTAAAATATCTTAGTTCCTCCCATAATAATTAAGTTTTTGGTGTTAATTTCTCACCAAACAAGTGAACTTTGCAGGGCACATGAGAAGCCCCAGGAGAAAGGAGGAATGAAGAGTGTAAGGAAAGAAGAAATAGAGTAAACAAAACTAAGGAAAGGCAGTATACAAAAAAGAAAAAGAGAGCACCTTAGTTGGGTCTGCAATTTGTTCTACGTGTTAGATCTTTTATAAAAGTAATACAACATTACAAAATAAACCAAAATAAAGGGAGAAAATAAGTCGCAATAAAAATACGTCAACGAGTGTCAATAAAAAAATAAAAACCAGACCAAAGATTTAGAAAACCGTGAGGAAGAAATGTACAATTATAAAAACAAAACAAAGAAGGTTATGCTAACGAAATTAAGTTTGAAGGCAAAAAGGAAAAAGAGGAAGAAAAATGTCAATGAAACAAGCAATGAAACAGAGGGTCGAAGGGAGAAGAGAGAGTCAGCGAGCAGTCGTTAACTTTGCGCGTCGCGATCTGATCTGAGAGCAGGGGGCGGAGGCCCAGGCGGCGGCGGTGCTCCTCGGGCCAACCCTGGCCTCGGGGGAGTCGATGGGCTGAAAGGCTCCGGACGAAGGCGGCCCGGCCTAAGGACTTGCGACCGGGGGGCGGGGAAGGCTCTCGGGTAATTATCGGCACGCCCCCCCTCCCCGCACCGCCACTACTTCAGCCTACGGCTCCGGGTCCTGGCTCCCCGCCTCCTAGCCCCCCCGGTCCTCCCTCCCACCCGTCAACGCCTCCCCGTCCTCACCCCCCGTCCTTGAACCCCACCTTCGCCCCTCCCCTCACGCACCCTCCTCGCCCCCCTCCTGGCCCCGTCCTCGCCCCCCCCGTCCTCGCCCCCCGTTCTCCGCCCTTCCTAGAACCCCCCGTCCTCGCCCCCCGTCCTCGCCCCCCTGTTCTTGCCCTCTCCCCGTCCTCGCCGTCCTGTCTCCGATTTTGCTTTTACCCCGCCCTTGCTATCCCCTCCCTCATTGGCCCTAATATGAGCTTCTTCCAGCTTCCACCCACGATGCTTTCTAGCGCCCAAAGCAGCGTCGCACAGTTCATGTGATTTTTCCTATTAATTTGAGGCATTAAAGAAACCAATGCAAGCCGCTGTATGGTGGTGAATGGCAATCTAGCCGTGCAAGACCGTTACACTGATCATGGCAACCCAAGAATTTTATTTGAAGTTGCTTTGTACATGCTCAAATTATTTCATTCGGCGTTCTGATAAAACTTCAATGACTGTCAAGCAAATTTATTTTGTTTCCTCTTTTGTTAAGCAATCCTTTTATCTCCGTAAACAAGTAAAACTGTTCTACACTCAACGTCATTCAGTAATTCAACATTGATTCGTTTATACATCTTTTAGCGTGAGAATTACTTTACAAAAAACTGTATTATAACGATTGAACACCTATCAAAATGAAATCGCTTCTAAAATATGAGACCATAAAAATTAAATATGGATAAATACCGTACCAGAAATATGAAAATTAAATAATAATAAAATAATAATGAAATAAAATAACAACAATAATAATAATTACTATCATTATTATTACAATTTGATCCCATTCCCCAGCGCTAATTACCCTACTGTGTAAAAATGGATAGAACGTTAAAATGCCTATGCCCCCCATAGAAAGTAACGTGCACATACCCCGATATTCAAGACCCCACAGTACGTATCATGGGGCACGCATCGTGGGCCCCATGATGGCCACTTCGCGAAACAAAATAATAATAATAATAATAATAATAATATTTGACAATGAAATATAGGGACTAAAAATGTGAGGAAATCAATAAAATAAATAAACACTTGAGTATTTAATTAAACATTTTTATATCGAAATTTATTGTCAGGCAAATTGAGGTAATTTTTAACAACTTCAATGTATAAACTCGGTAAGTGCTCTTAATACTTAGAACAAAATGAATATCTTTTTTGCTTGTTTGCACTTCGTTGCAATGCCCAAACGAAACACACAAAATGTAATTTTATTCTCGAACTTTTACGTTCACAAGAATTTTGAATCTGTTATTCAACACGAATGGAAGTTTCTTTGAAGAAAGTTCTGAAGATTTGTATACTTTATAGGGTTTACATCTGTTTATTAAATCTTTAACAAACTTATTTAATATTAAACAACTTTAAACAAGTATTCAATTGTTAAATACGAAAATGATGGAAGATTGTTGCCACATAGACACATGGACACCAACAATTCTTGGGATAAATGTAGCATGCCAAGAAACGATATGATTTTACAATCCCCCAGAGAGAAGAAATGAAAAATAAACTTTATTAGTCACTATAAACAGCGCAGGCGGAAAATTACACAATAATTCCAAGAAAGGAAAGACCAAGTAAATAAGAGTTATTGAATTTCTTTCATTTGAATGAATTAGCATCATCCCTTGAAACAAAACTGCCTCCCTAAAAACATTTCCGACACAGATTACCCAGGAGAAGAAAATCGAAAGGCGTGCTGGCGATTCTTCTATTCCCGTAATATTTACTGAAAGTCTGTTAAATTAATCATTTAAGTCTCGCAACTCAAGGAACTCGGCAACACGCCGAATTCCTTCATTTTTTCTTGCCTTTTTGTTTAAGGCGAGTGTTTCATTAAAAACACGACAAAGAGTGCGGTGTTGAGATATGCGGTGAAGGAAGGACGCCAGCCGGAGGCAGAACCCTCTCGTTCTTTTGTTCCGGCTTCGGGGGTAGAACACGGAAACGAAAGAAAGGAGGAAGTAGGGTTGGAGGGGGGGACTAAGCTTCATTTGTTTCTCCGCCACAATCCACAGAGAGGCCGCGGAGGCAATCGGCGCGCGGGTTTGCGTGGCTACCGGCTCGAACAAGGGGGCGGATCGGTACAGAGCGGGCAGAAATGAGCAGAGAGACGGCTAGAGACCTCGGCATTAGCTGAGGCAAGGCAGAGTAGGGCAGACGAGCGGACAGTGTGAAGGTGAGGGAAGGTGAGGGAAGGTGAGAATGTGAAGGAACACACATTGACGATAGAGGATATTGAAGATATGAAGAGACTGGGATATTCAGTTACAAATTGGGAAGGAGAAGAGAGAATGAAATAGACTGGGTAAAGAAAGAGGGAACTTAAGTTTGCAGGGGAGATTGAGTAATGGCAGGTTTAAGTAAGGTCAGGTATTGGAAGATACTGAAAAATAATGACGGTGGGGCACACAGAATAGGAAAGAGCAAGAAGAAACAGGAATAGAAAGTGGTGAGAGCTTGTGATTGGGGGTTTGTAAGGAGACGTTGTAAGGGGGAGTTGAACGAGTTGGGGTGTGTAGAGTCCTACAGTCATGCCCTAGGTGGAGGGAAGAGCGAGGGCAAAAAAGTGGGGAATGTTTGGAAAGAGAGCGAGGGTAAGAAGGGGAGGGTGATGGGAGACGGGGTGGTGGGGGAAGGATGGGTGAGCAGCGCCCGCGAGGTCATTTTCCGTGGGTCGCAGAACGAAACAACCTAAATGAAATGTTTTCATTTCTCCCGAGAGCGCGCAGCTGGCCCGACCCGAGGTTCACCGTTCTCCTGACTCGTTTTCGCTCTCTCTCTCTCACACACTGGTGCGTTTCTCATTATTTCCTTTTGCCACTCTCTCTTTAATACTGAAAATTATCTATATTCAATTCACTTAATAATTCTGCTAAAATTTCAACGGATGGAAAAACGGAAAAAATTAACATTGCTGATGAGATCCTTCTTATATACTGCCGTCTCAGTTGCAAATAAGTGCTCACTTTTACCCGTATTCATTCGTACATACTTTCCTTGCGTAAAACAAATTCAATTGATTGCATAACCACTCTTCCTTTATCTAAATTATTAATATGAACTGTGAATATTTTTCTCATATCAGGTTCCAGTATTTTTTTTTCATTTCTCTGCGACTTACACCAAGGGTTTAATTCTTGCACTGTTTGCCACGTTAGCACTATATCATACTATATTGCACTCGTCCTTGTGTTCTCTTCATGCTATCGCGTTCAGGCTCCGCAAAGAAGCACGACGCAAATGTACGGTTCACCTGCCCCAGAGGAATGCCATATACCTGCGTAGAAATTCCTTTCTCCCGCGGCATCCGCAATTCGTAAATCGCGAGCCATTTTTACGAAGCGAGCACGCAGCGCAATTCGTGGCTCGCCACTTCCGCCACAATTGAGGCGAGGAGCAGCAGCAAATATATTCCCACCCCCTCATACCCCTCTCACCCTTTTGGCTGAGCCTCGCCCTGCCCGAATCACCCACCGCGTTGCAAAGTCAGCTGCAACAATTTTATTTATTTTGTGATGCACCTGGCTAATGACTAGCGCATGCGTCTTAAACCATTTGCACCGGGGATTTATTCCGGGACAACTCTTGCGATTTTTTGGTTTGCGGAGCTCTGAACGTGTTTTCTCGGATTCCCACGTTCCCTTGTTAATAATTTCATTTCTTCATTAGAATTCAATTCATACTTATTGACGCTATTAACTCGTTAGTACAGCAGTGTTTGGATTGAATGACTTCAGCAGTAGAAAGGACCTTTAAGACAAACTAATGGTCTGCAGCAACAAACGTTTGCTGATCAAAACCACACAAAAAATTAGCTTTGAAAGCTTTTCCAAAAATTAGCATGAACACTGCTCAAAAACCAAACAAAAAATTTTCTTGTATAACACTTTTTACAACACAATGTTTTTGGACCTCGTGTATTGAAAAAAACGTCCTCTGAACTCCCTAGTGTATTTCAGAGGAATTGAACTTACCAATTACTCTTTGATCATATTAGTAATCAGCATGTACTTCGGGGTTTTCATGAAGTTCAATGCTTTGCATTACAGTTTAAGGACTGCAGAAATAAAGAAAAATTGGTATCCAGAGATTCGAATCTTTGGTTCAATAGCAAAATATACACATTTTGAAACTGGATTAGTTTTCTAATAAAATAGGAATTTGAATTTTGAAGTATTTCAATATACCAGACGGGCGTGTTATAAGTCACCCCGCCGCCAAGATTTGCCTTGGTCCCTGAGCCTTCGCAGATCAGGAATAATCCGATCGAGGCTCTAGAGAAAGTCGCAATTATTTGCGTCTCCTTTTATTCAGAAAGTACGAAGATTGTTGCGCCGTGAACCATTTTCCAAAGCTCTATAAAACTCAACCCATTCTGCTACACACTGCTGTAAACCACGCGGAATACGCAATGTAGTTTGGCCAAATAAGCCAACGGCCGCGGATTATGGCCTTCTAGACCACCTAATTGCACTCATTATTAATAATTAATTATTTATTGGAGCCCATTAATTGTTTGCTTGGAACTCTAAAACGCAAAAATATTAAAATCTCATTACCACCTTTATTGTTAGTTGCGTTCGTCAGTAGCAATGAACAGCCATAAGTAGTACCACGTATTTGCGCCAGGGCAGCAAGAGCGTAATTGGTTGACATCGAAAGAACAACAGTCGAAAGAGAATTTAGCGACGCCCCAACGATCACATATTCTCACTGTGAAAGCTTCTGAGAAATAAGAATAAAAAAATCGAGCAAACTGGCGTTGACATATAGAAAATAACAAATCACTCATGACACAAAAGTAGGGCGATGAACACAGTAATCTCTAATCGAAAATAGATATGGAGTTGCTTTTGTTTCCAATCCCGTTCACCCTATGTTTAACATTTTGCAGAGAACCTATATCATCATTACTGCTTATCAATAATTCAAAGAATATATGATTATAAGGACTTACATGAATGCATCTTTACATTCAGACACACCATGTCTGAAAACGCTATTGTGTTACCAAAGAAAATACAATTACCAAGAAACATGTATATCCAGGAACGTGGTGGTCCTTACTGTTGTTATGACATGATACATTTGTATTTCATTGAGGGTGTATCTTTGTTCTTTCTTATTTATCTCTATTACATAATTTATAAAATAAGGAGAATTTAATTATGTGATAGAAATTAGTGATATGTTTTATATTACCTGTTTATTATGTTTTTATATTACGTTTTACGTGTTTTGTGATTTCTTTAAAGAGAGTCTCAGAATGAAGCAAATTTCGAGTTTTCTCATATAAAATAATTATAAACAACAAATATTGTTAATCATTAATTACTTAGAAATTCACACATTCTATAATTAATTCATTAATTAATGAATTTTAAAATTAATTGTTTCAAAAAATGAATTTATGCCAGTGCCATTCCTTTTTAATGCCCCTTTACATATAATTCAGTTCCTTTTGTTGCCTACTTCATCTCTCCGGTCTCGTTTCCTTTGCTTCCTTTCCCACTGTTCCATTCTGCCTCACCCCTGACAGATACTCCTCGCTTCCGATTATAATTGGCCGCGAGCGCGACGGCCCGCGGATTTGTAACCTGTCACGCGAGCGCTGATCGCACAAAGGGACGGCCCTTTGACGATGGCGGCGGAAGCGGTGGGAGGCAGACGGGAGGAGCGAGGACAAAGAAGGCGTGAGGACAGAAAGAGTTAAAGTTGCGAAGGTGTCAAGAACAAACGAGATAAAAGACGAGAAAAAATGTTTGGATAGTAACATGAAGACAAAGGCGTATATGAAGTTGAAGGTGAAGGGGTAAGGTAAAGAGAATACAAGGCGATGGTTGACGATTTAGAAGTAGATGAAAGAGAAAACTACGTTGTCGGAAAGGATGAAGGCAAACAGAAAGCGAAGTCAAGATTATAGGGTTTGTGAACAACGGTGGCAAAGCCGGCGGCAAAAATGAGACCGTAAACACGGGAGAGAGAGGAGAAAAGAAATAGAAAGCGAAAGCCACGGAGTGTTTGAATGGGAGCTGCAATGTATGGTCGTAAGTGAGGTAAAATAATAAAGTGGGATAACAGGAGGTTGGAACGAAAAATAAAGGTGAGAGTGAAAGCGAAGGTGAAGCTAAATTCAAGCGTGATTGGTTAAGGCCGATGTTAAAGGCGAAAATAAGATTAAAGGCGTAGCTAAAGGCACAGACAGTGGAGAGGATGAAGCAAAATAGGTAGACAACGAGCCACACCACCGAATTAGCAGGCACAAGTAACAGTCAAGATGCAGGTGAACACGAAGGGAAAGCAGCGACGCGGAAAATGTAGTGTATGCCATTAAAATACAAGGCTAGACGTCAGTACCGGCAGGTCCTTTAGGGGGGGATAATCGTATCTAGAGGAAGGCTGTTGGATGGGCATGACAGCAGCGGGTGGAAAGTGTGTTAGAGATTGTGATGATTGCTTTATTTTATTTAGTGAATATGAGCCCGTCAACACAAAGGTTATAGGTTCCGCATGTGTAGTGTATTTTTTCCTCGGGACGTGGCTGTGCTCATATGCTCGGGACGTGGCAGCGTCAGTACCACCAAAACATTCAGTGACAGCAGCAACAGGGTGCGTGTGAGATTTCTGTGACTCAGCTGTGAGTGGAAAGTGGTCGAAGGCAATGATAATGGCAGCAGCCAGTACCAAGGTGTGGCCTGAAGAAGCGAAAAGACTGGATATGGAAAATCAGGTCAGAGGATGGCAGCGTCAATACAGCCACAACGTCCAGTAACAGTGTTACAGCTAGAAAATGTGTGTGAGGATGCAATGACTGAGCGGCACAAGTTGGAGTGACCTGAACCATATAAAACACAGGAGGTGAAAACACCAGGTGTGTCAAGGGAACGTCACTACCGCCACAACCTTCAGTCGCAGTGTTGCAGCTACAAGATGTATGTCAGATTGCTATGGAGGGTTGAAACTGAGTGGTAGGCAGTGGTGGGGGTCGCAGCTACAGGATGTAAGTAAGTTTGCTATGGAATGTTGAGCCGGAGTGGTAATCGGTGGTGGGGGTCGCAGCAGGGGCAACGCTTCGCGCGCGACAGGTGACGAGGTCCTTCCCCTCCCGCGCCGCGTCGCCCGCGCGATAAGAAGCGCTTGTGTCGGTTTCACACAAAGCGCGACGTTTGCGGAGCGGCGCTACTGTTCCGCAGACAGCACCAACTGACATACCATTGTGAGTGGAGCTTGAATGATCGTCTTCCCGGTGAGAAGCAGATCTGAAATGATAGATCTCTCTGTTCTCAGAGATTAAAAAACACATATATTTCTGAGTTAATCATGACGCCATGTTTGATACGGTGGTGTTTTGAAAAAGTAATGACCCCTATAAATTAAAGATGATTTATAATTTTTATTTCAATTCATTCTCATACGAAAGCTTTTATGTTATTTGTATAGAAGAACCTCCGATACTAATACTTGTGGCAAGAGGAAGGGACAATTCTAAAATCAAAATAGTATTTGCGTCAAATATTAAAAAGTAAATAAAAAATAAATGGAAAAAACAAAATAGTTTACAAAAAAGAAACTAAGTAATTGACATTTATTTAACGCTTATTACAGATATATTGAAGACATAATGGCGGTTTTAAGAAGTTTCTAAAATCTGCATATTATTTCGTGATCAGTTAAAAATGAAACACAAATTAATTGATTCAATTAATTAACCCGACTTCTCAGAAGGACTTGACTGTTTTTGAATTTTTTCATAATTGTTAAACACAAATGTCTTCGACGAATGAATTATCTAATAATTTTAATCAAATCCTGAATAAACGAGGTGTCCCTGTATACAAGACCAAAAAAAACTGAAATTCTTTTTACAAGTGGAAAATTTCTTATTGCATTACACAATCTTGGGTGATAAGATAAAATGAATGCGGTATTTTGCAAGTACACGAATATCATGTTTCAAAAAAATTGCAGAAATTTTATTACACAATCCGATGTATATTCACTTTCAGACAATTGTGTCATTAAATGAACATTCAAAAGATATAAGCCTAGAAGAAGACTCCTGAAACCCTGATTCTGAAATATATGATAACCAACGTTAACGGAAACCTACATTCTCTCACATGCATTTCCTCACATGCGTTTTATTTCAATAGGTAAAACTTTAAACTTTTTCCTTCAAAATTCTACAAACAAAACAAAATCTCAAACTATCTCTCACGAAGTTCTTGGCTTTTAATACTAGGCTTTAGAGCAGCAGAGAAAGCAGGGCTCAGGCATTTCTATGAGATGGTACATTGGTATTAGTTTCATAACCGTTCCCTCGGCACATTGTAGCACTTGGAACTGCCCTAATATTCTCGGAAATGGATATAGTAGCCCGTCTTACAACCTGAATCACTCCACTAAGTCGCGCGCTTACTGCCATAATCCACGCATTAAGCAGTCACATGCCCCGCCCCTCCGCATGGCAAGGATAAGGAAGGGGCCGAGTGAATGGGAAATTCGGAGATCAGTAAAAGTGCTCGAGCATGCAAAGGCGACCTGGACTTTTGTATCCAAAGTAAACTAATGTTGTGAAGACGTTGCTAACAATTGCTGCCGGACGTGGTACCGCTAAATTGTAAAATAGATGATTAATACATTTATGAACTGAGGCAAAATAATATTGAGGAGCATTTCTATCCCTGTTATTTGAGAATTTTGATTTTAGTGTCTGATGAAGCAATCTGATAAGGCAATGATGTAGCAATCTAATAAATAATCGGATAATTATTTATATTTTGTGATAAGTAATAAATCATTTTCCATAGTTTTGTATTTCTTTTCTTGCTGTCATACACCTGTTTTCTGATCCCTTTGCGACTCTGGATCATGTTGCGTTTTATGTTTGCAAACACGAATTACATGGCTGCATTGAAAATGACTTCAAAAGTAAAGAAAATTTTAAATAGTGGATTCGGCGATGACTCACTTATTCCGTAAAAGTATTTTGCTCTTTATAGCCAGAAATTATGACGGAATGTTCAACATTCACTTTTTTACATATTGTAGATTTTATTAATGACACCAAAATACACAATAACTTTTGGTCTAATTTATGCTCTTTTGTTATACTTAATATGACTTATCAATAGAAAAAGGAAAAGGATAACACTTTGCACAGTTTCACGTATCCTCCAAAGTGCCCCCAAACTGTGGTTAGCATTTTTAGGCGAAAAATCCATCAAGTGTAATTAGTGGCATTGAACAAAACGTGGTTACGTACTAGGGACTCATATTTACTTGTGAAGAACGTTTTGTGGAAGAAGAAATTTGAGAGAGAAAAGAAGTATTCATGCGATAAAATTTAACAAAACACTACACAACTATATTGTATCTTGACCCACATAAAAGCTTTCAATTCTCTATAAACAAATTTGATGAGTGATGCTTAGCAAATGCTTTTAAAGAATTCAGTAAAAAAGGATCTGAATGCTAAGAAATTTGCAAAATAATTGCATATATTCGCAAATTTAAATTCCTCTGAAATACCAAAAATACGCAAAAAATACAACTTCGCATTTTAATTAAAATAAAACATAACCAACTCAAACTTCACATTTATGTGGAAATAGGTATTAGACGTCAAGTATTGTAGACTACTGCTAGGATCATTACAATCAATACGTGTGCTTTTATAATGAATCATTTATTACTTATTAAAATATTAAGAGTGTCAAACGAGTTGTTTCCCAAAAATTTACAGTCTCAGTACTCTTGTATCTGTGATTCGCAGCTATTCCTTCAAATCAACGAAACTTTGTCCAGAAAATTTAATATGAAATGCAAGTTCCACGAAACAAGACTGTATCTCTTCAACGGAATTATAACAATTTCCCGAATGCCATTCCTGGAAAAGTCCTGTGAAGCAAACAACACGATGGTATTAGCATGGACTAAGGCAGTAAGAATAATCATTACTCTACGGTATTAGTGGTAAAGAACTGTGTGTTTAAAATGACGCAAAAAAAAGCTCAGAAAGAATTAAAGAAAAATAATATACAAGGTAATAGAAATGCAATCGTTCTAAAAGATTCAGCCATTTCAAACGTATTGCTTACAATTTTTATTTCATTCGCAGAACCAACGTGGCTGCACGTTGTTTAATTGGAAAACATAAAAACGTAATTATTTCGCATTTCCGTGGAAAGGATTAGCCTCCCGGAAGTGCCTTGTTGAGCAGGCCGGGTAGAGGGGGCGGGGGGAGGGGAGGGGTTGGTGGAAGGCAACTGGCTTCCGTGCGGGCGGGAGACGAGCCCGGGGCGCAGGCGGCGGCGAATGGGCCAGTCTCGGCTCCTCCGCCCTCCCCAGACGCGCTGCCCAGGCGGCTTTGGGCGCGGGGGAGGAGGGGCAAAATTTATTGTGCTCCATCGCCCACGCGGCTGGTGCAGACCGGTGGGCAGGTGGCGGTGGCGGTAGGCGGTGGTTGACGGTGATGGCGGTGATGGCGGCGGCAGTGGGCGGCGGTAGAGGCTGTGGCGGTGGGGGGGCGAGCGGAGAGAGGCTGGGGCGGGAATCCGAGTGCGGCGTGGTGGAGTGGTGATGGCAGTTGGGGGCGTCGGGGGCGGTGGGGCCGCGGTGGGCGGCGGGGTGCGGTGGGGGCGGTGGGGCCAGGCCGCGGGGGCGGCGGGGGCCGGCGGGGCGGCGGGGGCCGCGGGGCCGCGGGGGGCGGCGGGGGCGCGGGGCGGCGGGGGCCGCGGGGGCGGCGGGGGCGGTGGGGCGGTGGGGCCGCGGGGCCGCGGGAGCGGCGGGGGCCGCGGGGGCGGCGGGGCCGCGGCGGGCGGCGGGGCGGCGGGGGTGGTGGCGGGGGGCGGTGGGGCGGTGGGGGCGGCGGGGCGGTGGGGCCGCGGGGGGCGCGGGGGTCGCGGGGCCGCGGGCGGGCGGGGCCGCGGGGCGGCGGGGGCCGCGGGGGCCGCGGGGGCGGCGCGGGGCGGTCGGGGCAGGTGGGGGCCGTGGGGCGGGCGGGGCCGCGGTGGGCGGCGGGGCCGACGGGGGCCGCGGGGGCGGCGGGGGGCCGCGGGGCGGCGGGGGCCGCGGGGGCGGCGGGGGCGTGGGGGCCGCGGGGGGCGGCGGGGGCCGCTGGGGCCGCGGGGGCCGCGGGCCGGCGGGGCCGCGGGCGGCGGGGGCCGCGGGGGCCGGGGGCGGGGGGGGTCACGCGGAACGAGGGGTGGAGGCTAGGCCGAAGGACAAGCGAAGGTGGTTGAGGAAGACGGGTTGCGCGTGGCGGCCGAAAATAAAGAAAATAACGTAAGGAATGAAAGATGGAAAGAGAAGTAGGCGCTAGTGCTACCCCCAGGAGATATAGTTTTCGACGAGTGCTGCCCAGGGAATTTCTGCGAAGGATGGTCTTGTACAACGAGAGGTGAAGGCGGAAGGAATTGAGTTATTGGTTAAGAAGTGCGAGCGGGGATGAACTCTAGGGTCTGCTGAGAGGTATAGGGACAGAATTGAATGAGAAGTGAAGAATGTGAACGGAAAGATTACCAGTCAGTAAAGGACGTGCGACCAAAGAAGTAACTGGTAGTCAAGAATGTAGAATAGAAATGGGGAAGGAAGGAGGGGAGTGAAGGAGAAGACTGAGCAAGGGAAGAGTGAATGCGGAGGACGGAGTTGATGCTTGGAAAGCGTATATATATTTTGGCAGTGAACAGCGCGATCTCACGTGACGGTGGAGCGAGAAGGGCGGTCGCAGGCAATGGGCGGTGGGAGGCAAGGGAGCAGTGACAGGCGCGGGGGGGGGGGCGGCGGGGCACGGCTTCTAATTGCCCCCGCAGGCGCCTTCGGGGCGGGGCGGGGAGGCCGGGGCCGCGCATACGCAAAATGAGCGGCGCGGGGCTGCGGTTAACGCGTTCGGGAGGGTTTCCGAAGAGGGGAGGGGGCAAAACGCCCTGGGAGCGGAGCGCACGGTCGCAGTTAGCGCCGAGCAACTTTTTCAGGGGACCGCACGCGGCCGCGGGCGGCGTCGAAGGGCGGGGTGAGTGGGACGGACGGGGACGGGACAAACGGAGCGGGAAGGTTGGGACGGGACGGGACGCGTCAGGACGGGACGGACGCGACGGACACAACGGAGCGGAGAGGTGTGGGACCGGACGGACGGGACGGGAACGGGACGGTACGGACGGACGGGGGCGGGGCGGGGCGGGCGGGGCGGGCGGGGCGGGGCGGGCGGGGCGTGGTGGGGCGGGTGGGGGATGGGTGGAAGGGAGCGAGGGTGGAGTGGGACGCGACGCGACGGAATGGGACGGTAGGAGGGGTGGGGCGGCGCGTTTAGGGCGGGCAGTGCGTGGAGGGAAACGGGGTGAAACGGGTGCGGTCGGCTGGCGGGTGGTTCGGGGCGAGCAGGGCGGGTGTGGCGGGCGGGGCGGTGTGTGCGGGGCGAGCGAAGTGGAGAGCGAAGTGGAAAGCGCCGTGCGGCCACGATGCTGTTAGCGGTGGGTGTGGGAACAAACCAGGTGATCCGTCGGAATCTAAGTTCGTGGTTACCAGTTGCCTTAGTTAAGCAACTCAATCTGTGAAGCAAATGAGTAGAGATCATTTTTATTTCATTGACGATTGGTTACTATTGTTCACAGGCCTGTAAAATAAGTTTGTTTAGTACTACTCAAATTTGATGGCGATGTGAATGGTTACAATATGGGCGAGAGCCCCTTCCGTAACAAAGTATGTGAAGGCATAAATAGATCATACACATTTCTGGTGAGTTCTAATTAACAAATACAAATGTGAGGTAAAGAATTATCAGATATTTGGGAATGTTCAATGTAAATTTTAAGTAAAACACACACCACAATATGCTGTTATTTGCAATAGGATGGAGATAAATCTAGAAAGTGTAATGAAAGAATCTCAATGGAGTAAACAATATAACAGTATATGAACATCAACTACGAATAGTGTGAAAGGATCCCTATATCAGGAATAAGAGCAAAGGTAATGTTAATTTCCGACCTTAAATAAGATATTATTTAATGTGTTGTAGAACTGTCAGAATTCATAGAACTCTGATCTACTATTGCTACTTACTAACGTGGTAGTTTGGAACGAACACTGTTTTATTCAAAATCATTCAAATCATAATATTTATTCATCACCTTCCAGTGATAAGTTGTTGTTTTTTTAGTGTTCTCATCTCTACTACGTGCAGTTCAGAACTACAACTGACCGTCACATTTTCCAATATGTCTGTTTTTTTCGTTTCGTATTTTACCACAACGAAATTGATGAGACACTATCGTATTCACTAATAAATTATTATTTCTGAATTACATGTGTTCTGGTAATTATAAACAAACTTTCGCATTAGGAATGAAATCTACATGTCAAAAGTTTCAGAACAAATGTATACAAAGAACCGGAAATTTGGAAACACAGCAACGAATTATTTTAATTCGTCTATATAATTCATTATGTGTACGAAATGAAACATTTTATAGACATTTTATATGCCCAAATTTTAATGCGTCCAAAAGCAATCCTTTAAATGTCTTTTTTATTCGCCGTGATCGCGCCAATTGAAGTTCGTTGTCAGACCGACATCAGAGATTCGATCGAAGCTTGGGGGTGATACTCCGATTCGAACGGTGCGGCGTCAGGAAGGCGGGAGTAAAGGGGATATTCGGGACTCGCGAGCACTCAAGTACTCGGGGGCCCCGACGGAAGAAATAACTTCACGTGGCGGGTCGTGAAGTCGTGGGAAGTTTCAGGCTGAGCACTTCCAAGTTGCACCAACTTCCTCACTCCCCTCATTCGTCGAAATTTTATTCAATTTCTCTCGAAAGAGTGTTAGTATTCACGTTCAGGGATAAATCGAGTTTCTGTTGGCTTCAAACGAGTTTATCTCGCTTGCAGGTACATGTATATCTAATCAATTGCCATGTGATATTGCGATCGAGAAATACTTCATTTTGTGGGAGAAGTGTCGTCAGCGAGGAGAAATAGCTGAGAATAAAATTGATAAACTGACACGGACAGGATAAGAGTTGTGAAAGACCAATACATTTTTGTAGAGAATGACCAGGCAGAAACTTAGAAGAGGCAAGAATTATCGATTTCATGTTATTCGACTTCATTTTCTCCAGGTTTAACCGACATTCAGCAGGATTGGGTTTCATTTCAGACAACTTAATATCGCTGGAGTGACTGAGTAGCAGAAACTGAAATCTTACTGCTCGCTTAAGAGAATGGTACAAGTCTGTTAAAATAACGCCTCCATGTATAGCAAATGTTAACGGCCTGCACACGAGGTATGTACATCGTGATTTCTGTCTAGATTACCTGAATCCTTCGTGCGTGTTAAGAAATGAAAATCTGTTGGCTCGTTTAAGTTAACTTGGTCTTATAATGTTTCCTACCACAACAGACATATTTTCCCTGGCTTGGCGCGAAATGTATCAATAAATTCATTAATAAACAGGCAGATTCCGCACCCAAAGTTACAATGGACTCGCAGTCCGCACCAGCAAACTTTCCTCTCACCTGTCAGGGCCATTGAAGCAGATCGTCTTAATGCGATTACTTGGGATAACGCTCGCCTATTTGGCGCTTAGTTCGAAGTCACTGGACGGAAGGAGCGAGGACAATCGGTAAGCTGCCGCGCAGTTGGATGGTTTAAGCTGCAGGCGACAATTCAGCAATGCAATGGAGAGGTGTGACTAATCACGTAAACGGTTCATCGAAACACGCCATGCACTTTCATAATATTGACATTAATGACAAACAGAAAATACTCTAATCAGAATTGTTATACATATAAACATTGTCTATTTTTGGTCCTAATCTTTTTCTCCATCTTCTTCTTGGTCGTAAATATTGGTTTTATAAGTGAAAAGAATTCTCCAACATTTACTAAATTATAAGTCTCAGAACGGAAGATGAAATTTCAGAGAACTCTAAATTCATGTTATAGAATTTCAAAATATGGTTTGTCAAATGATTACAAGAATTTATTTTCAGTGTAATGAAATTGGGAAGCGTCACTTACTGAGCACATGTAGATACAAAATGAAGGTATTGTCTGTAAATTATCACAGTTACTCATGCAAAGATTTCTTGCAACGTTTTTAATTTCTTTTCGAATATCTGTTGTACACTCTCACCTTATAACTACTTCGTTTCTGGTTCATAAAAGCAAAACCCTAGAGGCCAATAATTCTCAGTACTTTATGTGACTATTCGACAAGAGAGCAATTCTCAATGTTGAGGAACGAATCGCCGTTGCATAAACCCAATCGTTTTTTCGTAAAGATATTTTTCACACAGGGAACCTCGTAACCGCTATGAAACCTAAATCTATCTTGAAGGTTAGGTGTTGTTCGATATCTATCTCATACACTATGAGATCAAAAGTATCCGGACAGGTCCAATAAAGTATCATGGTGTGGTCGTGTTTTTTTATGGAGGGGTCTGCACCCCTTGTTGCTTTGTGTGCCTTTATCACGGCAAAGGCCTACGTTGATGTTTTAAACACCTTGCTTCCCACTGTTGAAGAGCAATTCGGAGATGAAGATTGCATCTTTCAACACGATCGAGCACCTGTTTATACTGCAAGGCCTGTGGCAGAAAGGTTACACGACAACAACATCTCTGTAACGGACTGGCTTGCTCAGAGACCTGACTTGAATTCTATCGAACACCTTTGGGATATTTAGGAAAGCCAACGTCGTGCTAAGCCTCGCAAACATACATCGATACTTATCCTCAGTGCAGCTCTCCGTAAAGAATGGGCAGCCATTTCCCAAGAAACCTTTCAGCACCTAATTGAAAGTAGGTCTGCGAGATTGGAAGATGCCATCGAGGCTAAGGTTGGGCCAACTCCCTATTGAACTCCAGCATTGCTGATGGAGGGTGCCACGAACTGGTAAGTCATTTACAGCCACGTGTTCGGATTATTTTGATCACATACTGTACGTCATGATGTACATTATCATGTTAATATTTATAATCATACGTCAGCATACGGTTATCTTCATTGTTCTATATATAATCATTGACTCTGAATGTAGTGAATACGGATATAGTAAACAAGAAACTGTTCTCGATTCACATACAACAGAAAGAAACTGTAGGTGATTCGCTTGTACTGAATTCTTCTCATCGTCTGGAAAGGAGGGAAATACATCTCCCAGAAAAAAACCTTCGCCCTCGAACAGCGAATTCTAATTACAGTAAGTGTTGTAAATTAATTTTATAGATTTTACGGTGAATGAGAGAGACTGAGGGAACGAACCACTGATATAATTGATTTAATTCAACTTTGGCATTTCTGTCGAACGTAGAAACTTGATCAACACGAATTGCGACATGAAAATTAGTGAAATCACATTAGAAGGGGCATGATCTGAAAGTATCTTCCAGAACAAAATGAAACAAATGTGTCCATAAAGAAGATAAAGTGTGTGTTAATAATGCATTGAAATATGAAGGATAAAGAAGTTCATTTTCGCGTTTTGTGATGTAGCAAACCTCTGATGTAGTGACCAAAATATTGGTCCTCATAAGGATATATATCCAAAATCCGACTGTATTCTGTGAACTGATAACACTGATGCCTACGAATTATTTATTCAAACGACAATAGTTACACTCATTATAACAACTTTACACATGGGTTACACATTACACGTATGTCTTTCCTACCGAACAACTAATCGCAAAGATATTTTGACTTACGGACGTAAAACTTAATTTGAATTTCATAGGTTTTAATTTTTGAAAGTATTGCCCATGGAAAAAGTTAAGTTTTAGATTGCAGAGAAAAAATATTATGAAGTTAAAACAGAAAATATCTTCCCACTCGTAGATGAGAAAACATTAGAACGTTTCCACCCTCATGTAGTACACCGAAATTAAGTGCTAACAGACCATTGCGCTTTATACCGCGTAGGCGATATCAGTACAGGCGACCATGCTAAGACGTCTAAAAATCTTATTCTAAACCCCTATGAAACTAGCATTTTCTCCTTACATCCATTACTCACCAAACAGATCGCTTGAGAAAGCGATTATTCCAAATCTAGTAATAGGAACGCACTAAACTAGACTCAGGGCGGCTCATAACAATTAAATCATATTCGTGGCAATAGCAGGTAAATCGCGTGGCAAACCCTGCAGGCTGCGCTCGGGGCATAGTTTGCAGTCATTCACCACGGGACAATGGCGCTGTCCCGACGCAGAGGCGGCTGTGGCAAAGGAGGAGAAGGCGATGGAGATAACGGCACTATTGACGACGCAGGAGGCGGAGGAGGAAGACGAAGAAAAAGAAGAAGACAAATAGAAATCTACGGAGACGTAGGTAAGAACGGAGATAGCAGTGATGAAGAGAAATTGAGAAGGGTCAGAGGGAAAGAAGGTTTCTGGAAGAAAATTGGAAGTGATGAAATTGGAGGAAAAATAGAGGATAGTTCGTGAAGGAGAAGGTGATGAGGAGATGAAGAAAGAGTAGGCTGTGGACATGAGACGTTGGTGGTGAAATTGGTGTTTACAGATGCGGAAAGGAGAAGGAGAAGACAGAAAGACCTGAGAGAAAAAAAGGGTGAAGATGTGGAAGAGAATAAAAGGAAGAGGGGCATGAGCAGAAGGAGATGAAAAAAGGGAACAGGAAATGTAAAATAGAGGAAGAAGAAACAGTGAAGAAGAAGGAGACGGAGAAGAAGAGGGTAAACAGTGAGGGGAAGGGATAAAGAAATGAGCAGATGAGGATGAGGAAGAGAAGGCAAAGGGATAAAGGAGTAAATGGGAAGGGATTCAAAGGGGGAAATTGAGAGAATTGAGACGACTGAGAAAGAGTAGGAGGAGTCTGAAAAAATGAAGAAGAGAAGAAGGGCCCGGAGAACGAGTAGGAGACGCAGGAGAAAGTAAAGAAATGATGGAGAACAGTGAAATAGGGAGGAGGCTGTGATCGTAAGGACAAGGAAAACGCGTTGATGTGGAAGATATGACAGAGGTGGAGCAATAAAGGGGGAGCCCTATCAGCGGGTGAGAGGACGGGGGCTGGTGCAAGGGGGGCTCAGATGCCGACGCAGCGGGGGCGGGCGGAGGGTTTTTGTCTCAGGCTGACGTCACGGCGACTTGTCTCCGCCCCAGGCGCTGCCGGTCGTTAGTGGCGTCGTCGCCATGGCGACTTGCCGGCGCGACGCGGGAGGGTGGGGAGGGAACCGGGAGGCGGGTGTCTGATGTGCGCTCCTCGGCTGCCAAACGCTGGCCCGGCTGCAGCCACGTACGGCAGCTCCGCATCCATCGCTTCCCCTCCCTCCCCCACCCTCTCCGCTCTCCCCTCCTCCTTCTCTCCTCCCCCTCCCCCTCCCCCTCCCCATGCCTACCGGAGAGGGTTGCTCCCCTTCTGGATTGGCACTGCACTGCCTACTGGACCGGGAGGTTCTTAAGTTCGAGTCACCTGACAGTGCAAGATCATTCGACACTAGCTCTAGCTAGGTCGAATCAGCAGCTGCCTGCTGGCGAGAAGAATCTATAGGTCGTCTGGCTCTTGTAGTTTTCCATGCGTTCTCGAGTAGCTCTGATCAACTAGCCACATGTCAGACAAGGCAGTACCCTAACAAACGGAACACGCACCCGCGAACGATCTTCTCTGTTCTATTCCTACCCCTCACCTTACAGAACACAGTAACTGCACATTTCACTAACACATATGCCGACGAGACCAGTCCGAGCTTATTAGACGCTGTGTCCCGCGGCTGTGGGGCGGTGCCCCCTTCTGGTGGGAGAACTCTTCGGTAAGCGAGACACTCCCGGCCAGCCGATCGGATAGTTCCCAGGAATTCGCCATTCCAGTCCTAGTAGCAAGAAAACATGCCAGCTCCAACCGCTAAGCATCACGACAGTTACTGAAAGGATCTTCAGCCGGTTGATCCGCTCCGAATACCGCCTTCTCCATGCTAGCCGACTCGGTGAAGTATGGTGGAGTATTCTGTTTCCATCCGGGACAAGTTTTACTAGAGAGCTAGAAGACGTCTAAGTCACAACTTGTCTTCTCCCAACCTTGTAATCTGTGCTACGGAAAGAAGGTGTGCTCCAATTTTAAAGACTGCTAAAAGTGTGACACAATACACCATATGTCTGCAGACTGCTGGGAAGGAAAATTATTCTCCAAACGCGGCATCGAACATATTTAAGACACAAAGTTACAGAATTCTCAATATTATGATATAAGAGCTATAGCATTCGCACGTGCAACTCCAAACACCTGTTATACTGACACTGATGTGGCCGCCGTGGTAACAACTCCAAACAATGTGCTTCTACGTTATTAAAAGTTTTCAGGTTTTGGAAGGAACTGGTTTGTACTGTTTTATGTAGTAACATACAAAAATAAGATATACTTGGACTTTATTCAACTTATTTGAGGATATTTTTTACTTCACGTTTCTACGTTGTCAAACAAACTTTCGAAGTTGGGTTCAATATGAAGTTTTTTTTTAATTTAAATATTAGAACAATGTTTAGAATTGATGAAATGTTTGTACGAGTCTCTCTACGCAGTAAATTGTCCATTCCACAGGTAAAAAGTTGTTTTGGGCATTGTGTCTTTGATGAAAGATTTCAGTCCCATGAAACCGTGACAGCGATTTCTTCCACTGAAGAATACCTTTTGCAGAAGAGCCCCTTGCGCCCTACATGATGGCGATTTTAGCCTGGACCTCTCGAGGGTCTCAGAACAGTTGACATC